>SNQJ01S0119419.1:0-15136 GCA_010110895.2 Picea sitchensis
CATGACTAGCAGTGGTTGGTTGCACATCTCCAACATGACTTGCAAAGGTTAGTGATGGGTCGATAACATGACTTGCAGAGGCTACAGACCTATTACTAGTATGACTAGCAGTGACTGGACTTTTTCCCCCAGCATGACTTGCAGAGGGTGGGTGTGTACCCCCAACATAACTTGCAGAGGCTGGGTGTTGGTGTTCAACGTGACTTGCAGAGGTTTTCAACCTATCTCCAACATGACTCACAGAGGTTGGTGATTTCTTCTTCCTATTACTCCTCTTTCTATTTCATTTAGACTTCCAGTTACTAGTAACTGTACTTTCACCAGAGGCAGGAGAATGAGGAGGAGAAGACTTTGCTGATGAAGAAACATCAACAGTGTTCCCATGACATAAACTGCTTAACTAAGAAGCGTCAAGAGAATTTGGGACATTTGGAATGGTACCCAACCAAACCGGTAGTCCCACATTCAACCCAGGAATGTACAAAGTGGCCATCAAAGGGACACCAATGTTTCCGAAGAAGGGAAAAGCACAAGAATCCCCTTGTGAAGGGGCTCCTTGGTTGGTATGGTCGGGAAAATTAGCCATGAATATCCTATGCATAGGTTCTCCCCTTGTGGGATCGTTCAAGTTCATAAATGTCTCACACACTGACTCTGGCAAACCAGTGGTATCAAAACAACGCTTATAAAGAGGCGGCTCCACGTTTCTAAGTGGAAGACAAAAAATTCCTCATGACCGGAGGAGTGGGTGGTCTACCACCCTAGATCAAAGACCCAAATCCACGAATGAATAACTCACTATGGAAAACTAGGGAGCACAAAGCACTCACTAAAAGTTCCTAAAGGAAAATCAAGCAAACGACTAACTAGTTGGAAGAACAGTGACACCAAACAACACTAGAGAAACTTACTGGTGCAAGTGCAACTTGAAAACGGAAGCACCCTCCCGGTATACTCTGCAAAGCGTGGCCCGATGTATTTCCTAGGTACCATGGTATACCCCCGCAGTCACCTGTGTATGTCACTAGAAAGATAGGCAACTAGGTTGCCAACGCGTGAACAATCACCAGGCGGGTACAGTCGACAGTCGGGTAGACCTGAATGAGAAAGGTATCAAGCTCGAAACCTGCCAAGGGTATCGAAAGCAAGTGGTCCTGAAGACAACTGAGGACCTCGAATAGATTCGAGACCCACGAAGCTCCTTGGAAAATGAAATTGATGGAATCCCAAGACAACCCCTCTATATGTGTTCTCCACTACGATTGGTCCGTCTTTGGAGGGGTTATCTCTGCTACCTTTCTGCACGCAACCTCGTGTTTATCCCCTGTGTTAGAGGGGGGTCCCGAATAACTTTCACAATAGTGGACTTCTACACTCCTTAGCACAGACTCATATGTTTGTTTTATAGCCTTGAAGAGTTTCCTCTCCAACCTAAATCAAGGCTCTAGCCTAATCTAGTTGATGGACCCTACAAACATAAAGTCTAGTGATTTTTAATTAGCGTTCTTTTTACTAGTTTGATTTTAATTACGCTCTTTTACTAGTTTGATTTACTCAAAAGGTATGGTAGTGCAACTAATGGTGTTAAGACTCTTGCTAAAAAATGATGAAACTTATAATGAACATTGGCAAAGAATGATTATATTTTTTTTTTTTTTTTTTTTTTTGAAATGCTTTTAAGATGAGAAGAAAACAAAACATTATGCTAATTTCTTTCTTTTCAAATAACAGTGCAAAGAAAATGTTAGGAAAGAAAGAGATCTAACAAACTAAGTTTTTTTATATTTTCTTCCAATAAAAGCAGAAATAACAAAATATTCTAAAAAAAATCGATGAATGCAACTCATTTTTCTTAAAATTTCAAGCTAAAAAATAAGTTAAAAAAGCTAAACACAAAAAATATTTTAAATGAAAAAGTAAGCTATAATAAAGTCCAAACCTAGGCTAAGATGCTATGACAGAGACCAAGAACCCTAAGATATATAACTCTTGACAAGGAAAAATATGACCACCTCTCTTTAAACAATAATTTTCAACGTACACCGGGCCGACAGCTCAAATTAACCAACGCAGCACGCTGAAATGTAAGGTTAGAGCACATGTACATGCATGAAGACTCAGATGCGTGTGCCGCAGATAAATTAAACTCTTTCAAAAATTTAAAGACAAGAAATAAAGCACTAGAAGATACTACTGGTATTGAGAACCAAAATCTCTTGAAGACTCATAAACTTACTTTGACAAAAAAAATCGCTTGAAGGAAAATTTCATAGAACAAAACCAACTTGAGGTGAAACCTAAGCTACAAAACTACAAAAATAGAGACTAGTATGAGTTCCTTAAAACCCTAAGAAGGATTACTTCTGACAAGGAAGAGGACCGCCTCTAAAGAAATTTTGAAATCATACACGCCATCGACACTTCCTCAGCCTAGCATGTACACACCCGTGAGGGTAGGGCACGGCACACGCGATGTAGACCTTTATACATGCCGTAAAATTCCTATGGGTCTCAAAAAAGATGCATTAGCTAAAAGAAACGAGATAACCGTATGGAAGACCAGAATATTTGTTAGCTTAGACTTTTGTAGAAAATTTAAAAACAAGGAATGAAACCAGCTTTTAAAATACCCAAGAAAATATTCCCTGTAAAACCCTAGTAGAGATCCCCAAAGTATGGTTGCTAATTCTATTGTGGGTGGGAAAAACCCCTCATGGACTAGCACTTATGGTTTTATCATGCATGTAGAAATGACCTAAAGACTCTTACTTTTTACTTATCATTCCACGCCTAAACCCCCATTACTCATATAATGCCAAGGCTCAAGATTAAGTTGACGTACTTTATTTTTCATGTTTGATGTCGATCCATTTTCGTGCTTGGTCATTCTTTGAATGTAACTCTCCTCCCAATTCTAATCTACATTCACTAAAGACAAACAAAGAACTCCACATGCATTTGATCTAAGGAAATAATCCAAGTTAGAGATTTAATCAATCATATAATCAATATTCAAACAAAGAAAACCTCATATGGCGGGACGGGAAAACAATTCTTTTATTAACTTCACAATGATAATCTTTTACAATGATAAAGTCGGCTACCGGATCCTGGTCCCTGCTCTTCTTCCACCTGCCTTCCAACCCGGCTGATCTACTACTCTTTGCACAAGGATGGCTAAAGGCTGGGACAGAAATGCTTAATTAGGTATAGTTTCTTTACTATGATTCTCCCTCCTTTCAAATGGGACCCCACCCTTCTTTTATAGGTTAGAAGGATCTAGGTATTTGTCGAATGACCGCCCATGTGCATGGCTAGAAGGTTTAGTTAACTTGACCAAAGTTGTGTGTTCCATCACCAACTTTCATTTTTGTGCTTTGTAGGTACATGCTATCAAGTTCTTGTGTTAGCTAGCATGTACACATGTTCAATAATGGAGTAGTAAGTAACGCGGGTCTTTATAAAGGGTTTTTAAGAGTTGTTCAACGTTGTTTTGGAAAAGAAGGAATCAGAGCTCAAGCCGTGTAAGCATGTCCGTGCAAATTAGGTTATAAAAGGAGGCATATACCCACGCTTGAGTTTGAAGGATTCAAGGTGGAGGTAGTAGGAGGAAGCACCATGCCATGTAACAAGAATATTCTGGGGATGAAGCTTAACTGGTAGGCATAACTTTAGTGAAAACGTTTATGTGATGGATGTTCCAGACACAAACATAATCCTTGGAGTTTAGTGGCTCAGTATGTTGGGGCCTAGCACCACCAACTACAAGACCATGGAGCATGTCCTTCATAGAAGAGAGTGGAATAAAGGTAGTCCTCAAAGGCATGACAAGTAACTCAGCCAACCAAGGTAGCTCGCTGGGAAGAGGGATGGAGGCCATTTTCAGGAGAGGAGATCGTGTATGTTGCCGGACATTATAAGATTTCGCCATGTGTGGACAAAAGGGGAAGGTTCACTACACACCATAGATCCAGAGGATCATTGAAAAACAAAGTAAGGTGTTTGGACCTATCCCACTGTGCCACCGCATGTGGTATTTGAACACATCATTAAGTTGGAGGAAGGGGCAAAGCCAATCATCACCACACCCTACAAGCATCCCAAGAAGTACAAGGGACAATATAGAGAAGGCAGTCAAAGAGCTCTTGGATATGGGTGACATTAGACCAAGTTCCAACCCTTTTTCCTCTTCAATGGTACTGGTCAAGAAAAAAGGATGGAACCATGTGCATGCACATTGATTCGTGGGCTCTAAACAAGAAGACTATCAAGAACCGGTATCCCATTCCAAAGATTGATGAGCTATTGGATGAACTCCATGGGGTTGTTTATTTCACAAATATTGACTTACACTCTGGTTACCACCAAATCAAATGGGAGGAGGACATCCCTAAGACTCCAAGATTCAGGTGTCACCACGACCACTATGAATTCTTAGTGATGCCATTTGGTTTAAACAATGCACCAACAATATTCCCGCTCATGTATGAATCATGTCTTCAACAAACAATTGAGGAAGCATCTTCTCGTAATCTTTGATGACTTGCTAATTTATAGAAAAACTTGGGAAGAACACCTTCAATATCCTGAACAGACTTTTAAATATCATGGAGGGTCAATCCTTGTATTCCAAGGAATCCAAGTGTGAGTTTTGGATGACAGAGGTCCTCTACTTGGGGCAGATTATTGGAGTTAAATGGATGTAGGTACATCATGAGAAGATCCAAACCATATTTTGAATGGCCCACACCCAAAACCCTTACAGAGATGAGGGTATTTCTGGGCATCTGCAGCTATTACAAGAGATTCATCAAAGGGTTCTCCCAACTTTGTGTGCCTTTGACCGATCTAACTAAGAAAGGGGCCTTCATATGGAGTGAAGAGGCCCAAGCCACATTTGAGAGAATGGAGAAAGTAATGAGCACATGCCCCATGTTAGCCTTACCATATTTTGGCCAACCCTTCACATTGGAGTGTGATTCAAGAAGGCATTGGGGTCACTGCATCGATGCAGAATAGGGACCCCTTCCTAAGTGTGAGCCAAACCCAGAGGTCCCGAAGTTACTTTACACCATCTATGACAAAGAGATGTCGGCCATAATGCATGCACGCTTGTTCAAATTTAGGCAATATTTGGTAGGTGCTATATTTGTGGTGAAATCAAATCACAACAACCTTGGCAATTTATTGGAACAGAAAGAATTAAATGAGAGGAAACAAAAATGGGTAAGAAGATACAGGCCTATGAATTTGACATTGATTTTTTTCAAAGGTAAAAAGAACGTAGTTGAAGATGCATTATCTAGGAGGCCATCGGTTTATGCCATGACAGATGCATCAATTGACTAGAAGGACCACCTCTTGATGAAATATTCAAAACATCAGTTCGCTTGTCAAGTGATAGATGGAAAAATATAGGACGATAAATTTACATTCAGACATAATCTATTACAAGGGACGAATCTTCTTGGTTCTTGATTCAACCTTCAAGGACAAGATATTATAGGTGGTATTGCCAAGTGACTCACCGATGGCAGGGAACTAAGGGATTGGCAAGACATACAGACAAGTAAGGGAAATACTGCTGAAGGGCCTCAAGAGGATGTGATGAATCACATCAAGGAGTGTACTACTTTTCAAACAAGGATGAGCACACTCATCTAGTAGGACTGCTACAACCTCTACCCATCCCAAAGCACAAATGAGAGAGCAAATCCATGGACTTCATCAATTGTCGAGGGCATAGGGTAAGGATTGTATCTTCATAGTGGTGGATAGGCTGACTAAATTTGTACACTTCTTCTCCATAGCCACAAACTTCAACAATGTGGAAAAATTATTCTTCGTAGATATTTAGACTACATGGTATCCCCAAAACCATTGTTAGTGACAGATAGTCGACATAAAACAATTTTTGGCAGCATTTATTCATGATGGTTGGTATGGCTCATCCTAGCATTCATACCATCCCGACCGACAGCAAACCAAAAATAGTCAAACAAATGGGTGGAAGGCTACCGTGGATTTATGTAGCAGGGCAAAAGAAGGCATGGGTTAAGTGGCTATACTTGAGAGAATATTGTTACAACACCACCTTATCACATTTCCATAGGCATGACTCCATTTAGGGAATTGTACGCTTATGACCCACTCTCTTTGTAGAGATTTCATGGTGACAGTAGAGCCCCGATGGTACATGATTGGGTGTAGCAGAGTCACATCCTCGGAGTTGGAAGTATCATCTACGAGGGTAGAATCAACAGAAGGTCTAAGCATACAAACACTGGGTAGATCGTACTTTTGAGGTTTTTGACTTGGTCTACCTAAGGCTCCAAACCGCATGCATTACGATTCGATCAAAAGTAGTGGAGAATAAAATATCCAACCCCGGTTCTTTGGACCAGGATTCGTAACAGAAAGGTATGGGTCATGGCTTATGAGATGGAACTTCCACAAGGTAGTAGGATACATAATGTTTTCCACATGTATGGCCTGAAGAGGGCCATCGGCCAAAAAATCACTCCCCACTTGAGGTGCTACTCTACCACTTTAGATGAAGAGGGGAAATTGGTATTGGTGCCAGAGGAAATATTGGAAGTTTAGGAGAAGAGACTCCGGAGGAGAAGAATCAAAGAATACTTAATCAAATGGAAGGATTTACCCATTGAGGATGCCACGGGAGAGAATGAATAGGTGATACATGAAACCGGTTCATAATTGCTTAAGGAAGAAAATTCTAGTAGGGGAGATCACTTCCACCTCTTGATGAAGAGGTTGGAAGACTTAGTGTTATAGTCATCCCCACTAGACCATAGTCGCATGTAGCATGGGGAAAGTTCATCTAACTCAATGTTATATTTTTAAGTTGACTTGGAAAAAGGCAAAAAAGGGTAAAAAGTAACTCAATGAAGAATTAGAACACTGGAGGTTGAGTCAGGAGTTGAACCTAGTTAATCTAAATCAATAGAGAAATAGAATGGAAGCATAAAGGAAATACTAGGCTTAATTCCTCTCAATCATCTTGGATATTACTTCATTTGGCTATTGGGATCTTTATCACACAGCTTTGAGGGTTTTGAGAATACAAAACATAGAGATAAACTCAATGGTGAAATATCCGACTCAATTTGTTCCACCTTATCTCGGGATGAAATATTCTACCACCTTGTTCCAATCTTATCCTGGGTGAATTATTCCACTCACCTTGTTCCAATCTTAGTCTCGTGGATGAAATACTCCACCCACACCATTCTATATTATTCATAGGTACCATCATCTATTCAAGAGAGCAGCAGTCAGTAATCTCTTTGAGGGTTTTCTAGCAAGGGGCACACCATTCCTTGGATAAGAGTTCGATACAACTTATTGACATGGTCTGTTGATATTATAGCACATGGGTATTACTTGCAAGGCCTTATTCATCATCCTGAGTATTTTGGGAGGGTTACTCTTGTTATATTATTATCTATATCTTTGGGACGGTTTTGAGAGAAGCGAGCTTACCAGGATTCATCTTGTTAGTTGAGGGGGCGCACCTCATATCAACCCTCAGTCTTCTCCTAGTGTTTGTAAGTAAACCCGACCCATCTTCATATAGTTTCAATGGATTTGAAGGCTTTCTTGATCAGGGACAAAATATTGAGCTTGGTAGTCTTCAGAAGGGCACAACTTTGATTAAGGATTCAATAGTTTGGAGGAGAAAATCTTGGCATCAAGGCTTGAGACTTCATAGAGGGATTCTACTTGCCTTGATCTATCATTTGGTGGATTTTGGTGTTATTTTGAGACATCCTTTAGTTGGGCTGAAATCTTGGTCTCCTCATCTCTTTAGCAAGACATGCCATCGTAAATGAGGGGCTCTTGGACGCGGACCGGTTCTTCTTTCATTTACCTTTATTTCTTATCCAACCTTTGGAGGTTTGTTTGTATCAGAGAATTTTGTAGAAGCTCATATATGATCTCTTGGAACCATCTGATGTTATTCCAAATCTACATCCACCTTTGTATCAGGTTCTTTCTTATTATATTAGTAAAGGTCAGATCTATGTTTTTGTGTTCCATATCTTGTGTACTAGTTAAATCTTGTATTTTACTGAGTTTTCTTCAGATCTCTGCTTAATAACCTGAATAAAACCCTAATATCGAAACTTGAGGGGCCAACCTGCAAACATATACAAACAAACAAGTAAATCAGTAGTCAGTTAGTGTTCCAAGTGAAAAATTGGCTTGGGAACATTATAGAATTTGCTCAATTGTCTCAGAGATATCATTGACTTTGAATTCAACCAATGTTGTCTCTATGACAGACAGGGTATTCAAACAAGCCTCCTTTTCCTCCCTAGCAAGCTTCTTGCTTTCTTCTGGGTTTGTCTCCCAAACTTTCAAGGTCATTTAAGCTTTCACCTATTCATATTGTAAGAAAGGGGCGAGACCAGGAATATTGGCTTTCACCGCATAAATGAATTCATGAAATTTTGATTTGGCCACACATGCATCGTTTTCTTTCACATAAGTACTTTTCATATAAATATTTATTGCCTGATAGTATTTATGAAAAATATCCACCTTTTGATATAGATCATGTTGGATAGCTTCCATCTTCTCATTGATTTCATATGCTTGTTTTTGGAATGAAGTATTATCTTTGTTTTACTTTTCTAGTGAATCTATTATGGAATTCAATTATTGTATTGAAATGTGTCGGTGAGCAATTATGGAATTATTTTGGACAAATATCTCCAGCTTTCTTGTAGTTATTTCATTTGTTGTTTATAGGCTAACCTGATTTGATCTATGTCATAATTCATTCTGCTATTGATAACCTATTATGTGCTCTGCATTTCATTCTGAAGTCGTTTCAACCAAGAGAGCATTTTCTTGAATTTTCTTTGAAATATTTCCCAATGACCATTGGTTGGCAAAGGATAAATGATCTTAGTGAATCGACAACCTCTTTTGCAAATTCAAGATCATTTTTTTCATGTCCATCATATACTATTTTGTGTTTCCTTGTGGTCACTCCTGCCTTCTCGAGAGACTCTTTTATGATGATAGCTTTCCTTTTTATTATTGAAAAATAAACTGTATGGGGCCATATCTTCAGGAGAGATGGGAGTGAGTTCCAATTATATGGATGACTTCAGAACTGGGAAAGTAAAAAATGGTTCATATAGGAGTTACTAAGGGAATAGGGGAAATAATTGCAATATACTTTTCTACACTAGTAAGACTGGGAGTAACAATGGTAGTATATGGTGATGAAGGGGGAGAACCATGATCATATTTCATGAAGAATTTAAGGGAAGCTAATAACTGTTGATCATTTAGGCCTGGAATTTATGCTTTTATATGTTTAAATAATTCATCTCTTTAGTTCAATACTTGTCTGTTTTGTCATTAGTGGAGCTACTTTGTTGGGGTTCTATGGATCTAGTTTCATGTGAATATGGAATGGGCTTTGAATCTCCTTGAAAAATCCTATGAAATTTGTTCCTTTTGTGGTTTTGAAAGGTCAAGAAAGTATCCTGTTGGTCAGGAGGTAAAGACTGAAATCTGTTTCTGAATTCTTCATATGATCTAGCTCCTCAAAAAACATTGTGGTAAGGGGAGTCTCCATGTATATATATTTTCATGTTGAATTGGGCCAATTGATTCTCTACTATTTTGTGAGGATAATGTTTTTTGAACCTTAAATGTCAAATCACTTGACATCTTCCAAGGTCAGAACCTTGACTTTTGTCGACCAAAATATAACAGGTCGTAAAACATGCCAACTTGTATGGGAAAATATGGACGTACCTTTTTCTGAGCCACTAAGTTCCTTTCGCAAATTCCTCCAACAAATGTTTGTATGCCACTTCTCTACATACTAGCCTATCAGGCAATAATATTGGAAGCTCATGGGGAGGAACAAAGCAGTCGAATACTCTAATGTAAGATAATTTATGTTCAGTGTACCAGTCTGCAATCATGCCTAAGTTCCCTATAATGTGCTCTGAAATCCTAAGCAGAGGGTGACCATAGATAGCTATAATGTAATTCCAGAGACCACTACATTGTGATAGATTCATAAAAGAAATATTTAGCACTTTCTTCCCATAGTTTGGAGTGAAAGAAATGTATAGGTTCAGAACTAGATAGGGTCCAACTCTATCTCATTAGAGGGAAAGACATCATGAAAGATATGACATCCATGATGTAGGCGTATTACGTAAAAAGGAGCATGTTGTCCCTACACTTAATGATTTGTACTCTCGCAACCCTCCTAGCTGTGTTATCCGACAAATATTTTGGCCCAATTGAAAGTATAGCCTTCGACCACTTCCTTGATTATAGACACCCATTCAACCATGAAATGTGTTGGGTTTTTCTTCCCAAATAACCCATGAAAGCATCATGGCAATGTATAAATAATGAGAATCTAAGGATGTTGTGGAATATATTCCATGGGTGTCATATTTAAACTTGGATGGATTTACCCACCATGTCTTGATTATGTCAAGGCTGCCCATATTGAGTGCCTTTCCTTTCAAAATCCGTAATGTTGCATTATATGTATTTAAGTAAAGATAGTCTATAAGACATTTATAAGAACCTTCTAATTTAAAGGAGCCAACAAGGGTTTTCTGGTAACTGATAATGCTTCTGGTTTGAATATCAACGTACCCTGATCCCAACTTATTATGTCATTGTAGGGTATTATCTTTGGTCAAGAAAAAAATCCTGTGCAGTTGATACTGAGCTACCAATCTAAGCTTGGATGAAAAAGACTCATCGTATTCCTCGACAAAATCATCTGGATAGTTAATAATATCATGTTCCAAGATATCATAGATATGTTTGCAAGACTTTATGATGTCTTTAATTCATGAAGTGGTGTCAGAGAGAATACATGTGTTTGGGTTGGAATCATCTGCTGATGCGTCTTGATTCTTCCCTGGTTTGCACGACACCATAATTCTTAGAGAAATGAAATTAGGTTTACTATGATAAGAGTAGCCTCTAAGTTCTCAATTACTAAATGGAAAACTCTAATTGCAAATGGTGGAATGACTTGAGATTCAAAATGTTTTATTCATAGAGTCTATCAATCTTCTTATTGATCTACTGACAAGGTGATTATTAAAATCTATGGAATTTATTAACTAGCGATTGAGAAAATCTTTAACCTTAGCGAGTTATAAATTCCATTAATAATTTGGCGGTTCATCGTTTGTCGACTTTGAATATAAGACAAGACAAATCTGTGGAAGGCGGAATTGCAAGAGAAACTAATCATTAACTAATCACTTTTATCTTTTAATTAATCATGCTTCAAAAATCCTTTATCCTTAAGTAATTCGTAAATTCAATATTCAGGGGTTTTGAATGAAGGATGATAGAAATCCTTCGAAGGAGGAATTTTCAGAGTAAACATTCGAACCATTATAGGTATTTCGGGGCTTCAGAATCCTGGTGTTTCGAAACCTTGGAAGGTTTGGAAAGCATTCTTTGTTTTATTTTTCGAAGGAAATCTCCTAGAGTGACATGGAATTCATGACATGATTTATAATAACATTTCAAGAAATATGAACAACACATTTCACCTAAAAATGTGCGAATAAGCTGACACAAATGTTTAAAACAAGTGCCAGGTGCCAACCAAAGAAAAAATTTAATGACACATGTGTTATAACTCATTTGTAGACCCTTGTAAATATTATCACAAGGAACTATCTTTGGGAGTTTGGAACTTCGTACTTTCGGGGTTTTTGTTGTTTAGATGCCTTGAAACTCTCGAAACGCGAAGTCTGAAGTGACCATTGAAGGTTTTCTTTAAAAATTCGGGCAAGTTTATAATGCGGAGAACACGAGACCGATTTGATCAAATTTAATGGAATTCATCAACGGATGATATTGTAGGCCCCAAATAGTCGAAGTGTTGCAGATCTGAATGCATAAAGTTCCACGTCACTTCGGGCATGTACCACTCTAGGAGTTTTCAATGCAAAACAGGTCAAAATTGTCGAACGTTGAAGAGTCGGAGTCAAGAACTCCCGAGATACTTGATCAAAAGGTACATTAATCTTGGTTTAATTTGAAATAAACATGGTTACTGACTCCAGGCCCATACCAGTACGATATTTATACAAAATATGCATAGAGAAACTCCCTAAGGGTGAAGTGCCAGAGGCACATGGAAGCCATGCATGAAGGACACGTGGCATCAACTAGTAAAGACATGTGACATCATAAAATTTTGTATCCCTAAGCATCTGAGAGACATGGCATCAATTTGTTCCCGACACGTGTCATAAAACTATCAAAAATACATCCTGTCCATCAATGAAGGGACGTGGCGCTCATATAGACCATGACATGTGGCACTCGTTTAAAGCATATCTTATGTTCGTCATCTATACTATTTCAGGTGACATGTGGCACACATTCTTTATGTGAAATGTCATCCTTTTTACGTGTCTTATAGCTCATTTGTAGACCCTTTTAAATATTATCGCAATAAACTGTCTTCGGGACTTCGAAACTTCGTAGATTCGGGGTTTTTGTTGTTTATATGCCTTGAAACCGCCCAAGCGCGAAGTCCTGAAGTGACAGTTGAAGGTTTTCTTTTAAAATTCAGGCAGGTTTATAATGACGAGAACACGAGAGAGGTTTGATAAAATTTAATGGAATTCATCTATGATAGTTTAAGGGCCTTATTAATACATAATGATCATGTATTTATTTAGTTGAAAGGCAATTCCCTAAGTTTTTTTGGTGAATTTGTAATTTTTAAGAGGTAAAAACAAAAGATTTTAAAATTCTAAAGTTTAAAATTCTAAAGTGTTCTAGCAACTTCAACTATCTTACAAGATGAAGAAGATATCCTAAGATTGGGCACTCAGGGTGTCACCCTTAGACATATCAGTCAATTGTTCATTTTTACAAGATGAGGTTGAGATGTGGAAATGGTGATGGAAGATACTTTGGAAAACCCAAAGTCCAGAATAAAACTAACACCTATATGTGGTTTCATATCAACGACACCTGTGCAATTGGAGTTTCAAAATCATGTAGGTTTTAAGAACAAGCGACAACTTAAGATGTATTTACAAGTGTCATTGAAATTTGGGATTGGAAATTAATTGTGGGCTAGAATTTTTAGTTGTTTCCAAATCATGATTTTCTAGTGCAATATTTTATCCACATACTCATTTTGTATTATGTTTGTATCATTAAAAAGAGTGCGAGCAAATGCAAAAACAAACTATGACTTGATTTTTGGCTATAACTATGTATAGTTGATTTACAAGCCTTATTTATGTTTGGCCTTTTGTTGACGCTTGAATCCGTCGGGACCAAAATGACAACCTCACGAGGATGAAAATACTCCTTTGTTTTTATAGAGGTGGTACTCCTCTGTCCGAGATTTATAAAATGCGGGACCTTTAAAGAAATCCCTCAAATGAAAGTAAAATAGATGTAACAGAAAATGGAAAATGTTTTTTAATTTTCTTGTAAAAAGAGAATTCATGTGAATGGACCAGGAGATGCACATATTCATATATGTAAAGTAAATAAATATATCTTTCTCACATCCATCATAGTAAGGATAATGATATCTGATCACATAAAAATTAAGAGAAAATGATCTGCATGCACAAGAGAACTTTGAAAGTGTGATACATGGGCATATCAAAAAATATAATGATAGAACAACCTCAAATATTTTATATTCAAATAAACTGGGATACAAAATAAAGTTGAGATTATTCCCAAAATCGCTCTCTTGGAATTTCTAAAAAATATATAGTTCAGTACATATTCTTTGAAATTTAAATGCATTTTTCATAATGACTAGGATTGGGGCTCCCGCAGACCATAAAGAAAATATTTATAAGAATGGAGCTTGTAGAAATAAGAAAGTGGGCAGTGGAAGACAACAAGAGCTTGCAAGAAGAAAGAGAAAATTGTCAGTCCTCAGTTAAACCTTTCTATTTAAAGAGGTAGAGTAACTAGATGAAGAGACCGACAAAGACAAACGAATGTCATCAGTATGAAATTACTATGATGGTATCTCATGCCTTGTCATTTTCTCGATGATGTCCTTTTATGGCTTTCCTCAGTGGTTATGGGAACCATCTCAACTATCCTTTTCCCTTCATTGGTAAGATTTTTGACAACCTTTTTGAACCACTCCTCAATGTATCTCCTCATGGGCACCACGTTGATTTCATGATGGATTTTTATATTGAATATTTCACCTTCCAAGTCCCTTAGATCAATAGATATGTTGTGAAATTCTTCTTCAATATCTTGGTTTTTAATTGAATAATCAACTAGCCAGTTTTCCACGTCATCTTCACCATATTCAAGAATGTCATATAATTTTTCAAATGACATCCCTTTAATGATCTGAACTTGTTCATCAAATGTTTGCTTGGTTAAAAAAAACGAGTTGGGTATCAATTTTGGGTCTTGGAATTCATTAATGCTACTAGCTATATCTATCTCAGTTAGCTTCTTGAATAGTTCCTCTCTTCTAGTTATGGCCTGGCTACATGCTTGAACAATACCATTCAAGTTTTTTACCTTTTCTTTCGAGCACGCGTTTAGTTTCTTTATTCAATTCAGGGAAGGGAGATCCTCCTCTCTTCTTATCAATTCCATCATACTAGTAACTTTAACACCAAATGGTACAATTGCATCGAGGTAGAAACCTTGCTCTTTTTTCAAATCTGCTTGCAGATATTCATGAAAATCATGTGCTCTTGTTCCAAAAGAGACCATACTCTTTGACATCTCCCAAGCCTATGTTATTAATTCCATTATTTTCTTTATATTCTTTTCCACATAGCCTCGAGATGATGTGACAAGGATTTTTGATCATTTTAACTTTGTCGTAGGTGTAGTAGGCCCGATCATTTCTAAAGGACTAGCCAACATTGGAAGGGGAATTAGAGATCCCTCCAATTCTTTGATTCACTCCTTTAACTTGGCATTCTCTGCTTCAAGGCTATCAATAGAATTGTCTAGAGCATCTCCACTTGATCGGTGTATCTGGGAGATCTGGGAAGGCCACATGTTCTGTAGGTTAATCATTGAATGAGATTTCCCCTTCTTATTCTTTACATCTCTTTTTTCAATAATCAAATTT
>SNQJ01S0119419.1:36246-46348 GCA_010110895.2 Picea sitchensis
GGTGCGCATCGGAAATTTGTCCCATTGGTTATCAGGGATTCGAGAGGACAGAGACTCTCGACAGCGGAATGTCCAAACCCCCGAACCTCGATGCTAAGTCGGGGTAACCACGGTAAAGTGCAGAAGGTCGTCAGGAAAGTCAGAAGGACCTGTGGATCGGGTGTTTGACAGGGATTCCCCTCAGGAATCTAGAGAGTCACTTCGGCTCAGCAGAAAGGGAGTTGAAGCGATCCTGAGAGCGGGATGTGCGTGCAGAGACCCTGCGGGGTATGCGTCTCTGCGATCCTCATGCCATCAAGTGGTATCAGAGTGGGATTTTGTTTGTATATTGCAGATAGAAGAGGCAAGAGAAAGATAAAGCACTGGAGGACTCTGTAAGGACTTGTTTGCAGGTAGGCAACAGTCCATAGACAGTCAGGGAGACTGTAGGAGGATGAAGTTGGAACACTCAGGGATGGAGAGTGACATTAGGTTTGCTAGGAGAGCAGACATAGACAACACCATGGTTACTGAAGACCATAGGCATGCTGGGAGGAAGAAGAGAAAGGCAGAAAAACTTGCAAAAATGGATAGAGAAATGGATAAAGACCTCTATGAATTAAAGGCAGACATAGAGAAGTTCGAACTGCGGATGCGGAAGGATAGAAGGATGAGACGGATGCGTGATATGCCCAGGGAGAAGGCAAAAGCAAAATGGCTAGTCAAGCAGTTGATGGTCATAAGACAACGCAGGTTGTTAAAAGGATGGTTGAGGTATGTTGAAAACCTCAAGGCCACAGAGGAAAAGATGATTTATCACTATGAGCCAGAGATTGGGAGAGGTCTCGATGATGAAGAATTTGAATGGGGATCAACTGAGGATCTCAAGAACTTCCAGGAGGGCAGAGAAGTAGAAATTCCCATTAGCCAAGTGGGAAACGAGTTGGGATCAACTGAGGATCTCAAGAACTGCCAGGAGGGAAGAGAAGTAGAAATTCTCGTTTGCCAGGTGGGAAACGAGTTGAGATCAGCTGAGGATCTCACGGACTGTCAGGAGGACAGTCAGGGAATTTCACATTTCCAGGAGGGCAATGATAAGAGGTCACTGCGGGATCTCGAAGACTGCCAGGAAGGTAGTGGAAGCATCTCGGATTGCCAGGTGGGAAGAGATGAGGATTCAAGGCCATATGAGGGTCTCATGGACTCGGAGGAGAGTTCAATTCAACAAGGGTTGCTTATGAAGATGGGATCGGTTGATCTCATAGTCTTCCAGGAGGGAAACAGAAGCATCCCATGTTGCTAGGTGGACAGGGATGAGAAGATGAGACTATCTGTGGGTCTCATAAACTGAGAAGTGAGTTGGAATTAGCCCAAGGAGCTGACAGAGAAGATGAGACTATCTGAGGGTCTCATAAATTCAGAGACGAATTTAGATCAACAGGTGCAGCTGACAGAGGCGAAGGATTAGGATAATATTCTGATGATTGGGGGAATTGGAGTATTCCTACCATGTGCCCAGGAGGAGGCAGAAATTTGTGTTGCAGATGGTGCAACAACAGAATAGTCACAGCTGACGATGATTGTTAAGGAGGAATTGGAGCAGGTTTTGGAAGTTGCCAAAAAAGGAAAAGAGAGTGACCATTCTGAGGAATGGCTCAATAATTTTGGCTAGGGAGATAAGAAGCAAAAAGCTGTAGCACTGAAGCTAGCAACGAAGGAAGCCAAAGAGCAGGCAGGAAGATTTACTACTCCATGGGAGATGGAGCTAGAAATGAGGGAGGATTGGCTGAACAATCCAGAGCCAGCAAGGGAACTGACAGAAGTTGAGCTGTCAGGGAATATGACTGAACAACAAGTCATTCAAAGGGAGACTGTAGAGCTGAAGTCTACAGCAGAGTGGCAACTTGAGGCCACTGATGAAGATGAATAAGATGGCATGGGAGATCATGATGATCTGCCCATGTGCAAAAAAAATTTGTAGTTGAGGAGACTGCATGAGGAGGACCAGCCACTGGAGCAACTAGATGCCGTGATCGAGGAGATTAGAAGGTTGATGTTGAGGTGAGTAGAGACTGCCAGTGAGGAGAGGTTGGGCAGAGAAGAAGCAGCAGAAGCAGTGCAATAGAAGTAGAAACAATAGCAGGATGGAGTGGATGAACAACTCCAGATATTTGTTTGGGATACAGGAGGATTTCCAACCACTTAGAGGGGAAGTGCATGAGCAGGAGCTCATGATTTTGCAGCTGAGGAGTTTCATGCAGGAGCATCTCTCCACGTCAGCCAACCAACCAGCCACGTCTGCGAATTCAAATCATGCATTGAAGAGAGGAACAACCTCATTTAAATTTGAATTGAATGTAATTAAAATGTTTAGGCTGATGAGCCATAGAAGTCATGCGTTTATGCAGGCATTAGGTAGATCGGCCATTAATGTGTGGAATGGCTGAGATCTAGATCTAGATTCTAGACTAGAAAACCCATTCAATGTAATTTATTAGAGTAGGTGAACCTGGAGGGAAGCGTCGGATGAGCCCCTCAGGTAAAAGAGATTTTCATATCTCATTTTGAGTTAGTATGGTTGTAGGAGGAGATCCAGAGAGAGCTCGGGAACACCATTGTAAATTCAGGCATTTGCCATTGTTAATATAACAGATCAGTTTTTCCTGCATTTCTGTATGTTATGTGAATGTCTGTGTGTGTTCTTCCATATGCTGTGAATTTGTGTGTTAGATAAGAATTTGCAGGGAGTTTGTGTGATTTCCGGTTGAGGGTCTTTGAGGTTTCATGTCAGGAGGACATGACAGAGTGTTGCAGACTCTGAATACCAGTGCATGAGTGCACTTCTGAACTCTGAGGAGTCAGACGAAGATGTGCTATGGTACAGGAACTGAGATCAACAAATAAGGAGAAAGACCTTTGAGGTTACTGAACACCTCGGAGGCAAGGCCGTCTAGCTGAAACACAGTTGCAGTCAGAACTTGTTGTAAGTTCTGGGGAGCTCTGCCAGGTGGGTATTGAGCATAAGCATGAGGTGCTGGGGGATGAACTCTGCTAAGAGTTGGAAGGAGAAGCAAAATTGCTGAGGATTCTGGAAGGCTCTGCCAGGTGGGCATTGAGCAGGTGCGTAGGCACGTAGAGAGAAGGAAACTCTGCCAGGAGGGCATCGAGTTAGTGTGCAGTCAGGCACAAGAAAGAAGAGAACTCTTTGAGTTCTGTGAATCAAAGGAAGAATCCATTGAAGGATCTTCACTGGGTTGCTGAACACCTAGAAGGACTCAACAAATAGGTTGCTTGAGCGAAGGAAAGCCAGGAAGGCATTTTATTCTCCATCTGTGGGGGAAGGAAGAAAGATAAAACCCCCTCAAGGGATCTGAGTGTTTGCTGAAGCTCAGAAGGGATAACACTTTATGTGTGAGAGACGCTGCAGTGGTGCATAAATTGAAGAATCCTTTGAGGATTCGAAAGGAGGAGGAAAGCTCAGGAGGAGTAAGCGTTTGTACACGCGCGGTGAAGCTCAAGGTTCGAGAGCCATTGGGGAAAGAAGATAAAGTTTGAGGCCTTGAAGGAATTGAATTTCTTCCAAGTGTTGGGAAGGAAGTGCAGAAGCTCGAGGGAGAATAGCTGCCATCGGATGGGCCAACAGATTCTGGACCATTGAAATTCTACGTCCAGGGGCGCCTAGGAGGAGCGCGCACAGGAGAATTGATCTGAGCCATCAGATCCTGGATCAGATCGTCGACAGTCGTTGGATCTGCGGAAGCTATGAGGGAGTTAACCTCGTAATCCAAGAGGAGAAATCCTGACAAGAGGTGGAGTCATCGGAATATCGAGACATCGGAGTTCAGGAAATCGACAGTCTCATTGATCTGAAGTTAGGGAAATTCATCGTGGAAAACCCGATATAATTGGAACCGTCCATCTGCAAGGACAGGTGTCAAAGGATCGAGCGTCGTCGACACATAGGGTGTCTCGAGATTGAGGGTTCGAGGCCTGTTAAACCACAAAACTGCGAGAAGAGACCACATCCATGGATCTCAGACAGGACGGGTGCCAAGGATCAGAGAGGAGTCGGAGTTCGGCACTTCATGAACTCTGGAGGCAAAGAAATCGTAGCATTTAGAATCGCGAAATCGCGATACGCGATTTCCCGATCGTGACGGAGGTGGGACACAAAGGAGCCTAGCTAGGAGGATAGGTGGTAGGTCAAAGGCCGGGACAAATCGAAGTTTGGTTCATCGGAAATCATGATATTGTAGATCCTGGGAGCAAGGGTTCTGTGCATTGCAGAATCACGAAACGCGATTTCCCGATAAGGCATAGTAGCGTATAGGCCACCCAGGGGTCAACAAGGAGGATAAGTGGCAGATTTTCGCGACGGGTGAAAGGACCGTTGACAGGTCAACGACCATAAACCATCGGAGAATCGGGGATCAGAGAATCATGAGTCTAAAGGGCGCATGCATATTGACATCGCAAACCCTGAAACCCCGATGGGAAGCTATATAACTGTGGCCATATGGTAAGTGGTCACATGGACCACGAGATTAGTCTAAAGGCTAATGCGCTAGGAGCATATCGGGAATCGGAGGATCGAGAGTCCAGAGGAGAGGTGTATTTTGACATCGAAAAGCCCGAAGTCTCGATAGGGAGATATATGGCTGCGGTCATATAGGAGATGGTCACGTGGAACAGGAGCTGAGCCAGGAGGGCTAGCGTAAAAAAGGCACATCGGAAGTCAGAGAATCACGAGTCTTGGGGACGTTCACACATCGACATTGAAAATGTGAAATTCCGATAGGATCCTATGACTGTGGTCACATGAAGCCAGGTCACGTGGACCAGCAACACATCTAGAAGGGGCTGAGGGAAAAGGGGCGCATTGAAAATTTGTCCCATCGGTGATCGGGGATTTGAGAGGACAGAGACTCTCGACAATGGAAAATCCGAACCCTCAAACCCCGATGCTGAGTCGGGGTAACCACGGTAAAGTGCAGAAGGCCATGAGGAAAGTCAGAAGGACCTATGGATCGGGTTTTTGATAGGGATTCCACTCAGGAATCTAGAGAAATGCTTCGGCTCAGCAGAAAGGGAGTTGAAGCGATCCTGAGAGTGGGAGGTGCGTGCAGAGACCCTGCGGGGTATGCGTCTCTATGATCCTCACGCCATCAAGTGGTATCAGAGTGGGATTCTGTTTGTATATTGTAGACAGAAGAGGCAAGAGAAAGACAGAGCACTCGAGGACTCTATAAGGACTTGTTTGCAGGTAGGTAGCAGTCCATAGACAGTCAGGGAGACTGTAGGAGGATGAAGCTGGAACACTCAGGGATGCAGAGTGACAGTAGGTTTGCTAGGAGAGCAGACAGAGACAACACCATGGTTACTGAAGACCATAGGCATGCTGGGAGGAAGAAGAGCAAGGCAGAAAAACTGGCAGAAATGGATAGAGAAATGGAAAAAGACCTCTATGAATTAAAGGCGGACATAGAGAAGTTCGAATTGCGGAAGCGGTAGGATAGCAGGATGAGACGAATGCGTGAATTACCCATGGAGAAGGCAGAATAAAAATGGTCAGTCAAGCATCTGATGGTCATGAGACAGCGTAGGTTGTTAAAAATATGGTTGAGGTATGCTGAAAACCTCAAGGCCACAGAGGAAAATATGATTTATCACTGTGAGCCAGAGATTCGGAGAGGTCTCGATGATGAAGAATTTGAATGGGGATCAACTGAGGATCTCAAGAACTACCAGGAGGGCAGAGAAGTAGAAATTCCCATTTTCCAGGTGGGCAACGAGTTGAGATCAGCTAAGGATCTCACGAACTGTCAAGAGGATAGCTAGGGAATTTCACATTAACAGGAGGGCAATGATAAGAGGTCGATGTGGGATCTCGAAGACTGCCAGGAAGGCAGTGCAATCATCTCAGATTTCCAGGTGGGAAGAGATGAGGATTTGAGGCCATTTGAGGGTCTCATGGAGTCGGAGGAGAGTTTGATTCAACAAGGGTTGTTGATGAAGATGGGATCGGTTGATCTCATAGTCTGCCAGGAGGGTAGCAGAAGCATCCCATGTTTCCAGGTGCGTAAGGATGAGCAGATGAGACTATCTGTGGGTCTCATAAACTCAGAAGTGAGTTGGAATCAACTCGAGGAGCTAACAGAGCAGATGAGACTACCTAAGGGTCTCATAAATTCAGAGATGAATTTAGATCAACAGGTGTAGCTGACAGAGGTGAAGGATGAGGATGATATTCTGATGATTGGGGGAACTGGAGTATTCCTACCATGTCCCAAGAACAGTCACAAATGACAATGATTGTCAAGGAGGAATTGGAGTAGGTTTTGGAAGCTACCCAAGAAGGAAAAGAGAGTGAGCATTCTAAGGAATGGCTCAATAATTTCGGCTAGGGAAATAAGAAGCTGTAGCACTGAAGCTAGCAGCAAAGGAAGCCAAAGAGCAGGCAGGAAGATTTACTACTCCATGGGATATGGAGCTAGAAATGCTGGAGGATTGGCTGAACAATACAGAGCCAGCAAGGGAACTGACAGAAGTTGAGATGTCAGGGAAGATGACTAAACAACAAGTCAATCAAAGGGAGACTGTAGAGCTGAATTCTGCAGCAGAATGTCAACTTGAGGCCACCGTTGAAGATGAAGAAGATGGCATGGGAGATCATGATGATCTGCCCATGTGCAAAACAATTTTGCAGCTGAGGAGACTGCATGAGCAGGACCAACCACTAGAGCAACTGGATGCCATGATCGAGGAGATTAGCAG
The DNA here is from genome assembly GCA_010110895.2 of Picea sitchensis. Lineage (NCBI taxonomy): Eukaryota > Viridiplantae > Streptophyta > Pinopsida > Pinales > Pinaceae > Picea > Picea sitchensis. Next base: position 43,000 of record SNQJ01S0119419.1, read on the forward strand.
GCTAATGTTGAGGTGAGCAGAGACTACCAGTGAGGAGAGGCTGGGTAGAGAAGAAGCAGCAGCAACAGTGGAGCAAAAGCATCAACAACAGCAGGATGGAGTGGATGAACAGCTCCAGATATTTGTTTGGGATCCAGGAGGATTTCCAACCACTTAGAGGGGAAGCGTATGAGAAAGAGCTCATGATTTTGTAGCTGAGGAGTTTGATGTAGGAGCATATCTCCACGTCATCTAGCCAACCAGCCACATCCGCGAATTCAAATCGTGCATTGAAGAGAGGCGCAACCTCATTTAAATTTGAATTGAATGTAATTAAAATGTTTAGGCTAGTGAGCCATAGAAGTCGTGCCTTTGTGCAGGCATTAGGTAGATCGACCATTAATGTGTGGAATGGCTGAGATCTAGATCCATATTCTAGACTAGACAACCCATTCAATGTAATTTATTAGAGTAGGTGAACCTGGAGGGAAGTGCCGGATGAGCCCCTCAGGTAAAAGAGATTTTCATATCTCATTTTGAGTTAGTATGGTTGTAGGAGGAGAGCCAGAGAGAGCTCGGGAACACCATTGTAAATTCAGGCATTTTCCATTGTTAATATAACAAATCGGTTTTTCTTGCATTTCTATATGTTATGTGAATGTCTGTGTGTGTTCTTCCATATCCTGTGAATGGGTGTGTTAGATAAGCATTTGCAGGGAGTTTGTGTGATTTCCAGTGAAGGGTCTTTGAGGTTTCATGTCAGGAGGACATGACAGAGTGTTGCGGACTCTGAATACCAGTGCAAAAGCGCACTTCTGAACTCCGAAGAGTCAGAAGAAGACGTGTTGCGGCACAGGAACTGAGATCAACAACTCAGGAGGAAGACCTTTGAGGTTACTGAACACCTCAGAGGCAAGGTTGTGTAGCTGAAACACAGTTGCAGACAGAACTTGTTGTAAGTTCTGGGGAGCTCTGCCAGGTGGGCATTGAGCGTAAGCATGAGGTGCTGGAGGAAGAACTCTGCTGAGAGTTGGAAGGAGAAGCAGAATCAATGACGATTTTGAAGGCTCTTCCAGGTGGGCATTGAGCAGGTGCGTAGGCACGTAGAGAGAAGGAAACTCTACCAGGAGGGCATCGAGTCAGTGTGCAGGCAGGCACAGGAAAGAAGAGAACTCTTTGAGTTCTGTAAATCAAAGGAAGAATACACTGAAGGATCTTCATTGGGTTGCTGAACACCCAGAAGGACTCAGCAAAGAGGTTGCTTGAGTGAAGGAAAGCCAGGAAGGCATTTTATTCTCCATCTGTCGGGGAAGGAAGAAAGATAAAACCCCCTCAAGGGATCTGAGTGTTTGCTAAAGCTCAGAAGGGATATCACTTTATGTGCGAGAGACGATGCAGTGGTGTAGAAGTTGAAGAATCCTTTGAGGATTCGAAAGGAGGAGGAAAGCTCAGGAGGAGTAAGTGTTTGTACACGTGCGGTGAAGCTCAAGGTTCGGGAGCTGTTGGGGAAAGAAGATAAAGTTTGAGGCCTTGAAGGAATTGAATTTCTTCCAAGTGTTGGGAAGGAAGTGCAGAAGCTCAAGGGAGAATAGATGTCGTTGGATGGGTCGACAGATTCTGGACCGTTCAAATTCTACATCTAGGGGCGCCTATGAGGAGCGCGCACAAGAGAATTGATATGAGCCATCAGATCTTGGATCAGATCATCGACAACCATCAGATTTGTGGAAGTTGTGAGGGAGTTAACCTCGTAATCCAAGAGGAAAAAATCCCGACAATAGGTGGAGTCATCGAAATATCGAGACGTTGGAGTTCGGGAAATCGACAGTCTCATTGATCAGAAGTCGGGGAAATTCATCATGGAAAACCTGATATAATCAGAACCGTCCATCTGCAAGGATAGGTGTCAAAGGATCGAGCATCATCGACAGATCGGGAGTCTCAAGATTGAGGGTTCGAGGCCTGTTGAACCCCGAAACTACGAGAAGAGACCACAGCCGTGGATCTCAGACAGGATGGGTGCCGAGGATCAGAGAGGAGTAGGATTTCGGCACTTCGTGAACTCAGGAGGCAAAGAAATCGTAGCATTTAGAATCGCGAAATTGCGATACAAAATTTCCTGATTGTGACAGAGGTGGGCCACAGAGGATCCTAGCTAGGAGGATAGGTGGCAGGTCAAAGGCCAGGACCCATCGGACTTTGGTTCATCGAAAATAAGGATATCGAAGATCCCGGGAGCAAGGGGTCTGTGCATTGCAGAATCGCGAAACATAATTTCCCGATAAGGCATAGGAGCGTATAGGCCACCCAGGAGTCAGCAAGGAAGATAGGTGGCAGATTTTTGCAATGGGAGAAAGGACCGTTGATAGGTCAATGACCGTAAACCATCGGAGAATCGAGGATCAGAGAATCGTGAGTCCAAAGGGTGCATGCATATTGACATCGCAAACCCCGAAACCCCGATGGGAAGCTATATAATTGTGGCCATATGGTAAGTGGTCACATGGACCACGAGCTTAGTCTAAAGGCTAATGTGCTAGGAGCATATCGGGAATCAGAGGATCAAGAGTCCAGAGGACGGGTGCATTTCGACATCGAAAAGCCCGAAGTCCCGATAGGGCGATATATGGTTGCGGTCATATAGGAGATGGTCACGTGGACCAGGAGCTGAGCCAGGAGGGCTAGCGTTAAAAAGGCGCGTCAAAAGTCGGAGAATCGCGAGTCTTGGGGACGTTCGCNTTTCGATAGGAGCCTTTGACTGTGGTCACGTGAAGGCAGGTCACGTGGACCAACAACACAACTAGAAGGGGCTGAGGGAAAAGGGGCGCATCGGAAATTTGTCCCATCGGTGATCAGGGATTTGAGAGGACAAAGATTCTCGATAGCGGAAAGTTCGAACCCTCGAACCCTGATGCTGAGTCGGGGTAACCACGGTAAAGTGAAAAAGGCCGTGAGGAAAGTCAGAAGGACCTGTAGATCGGGTGTTTGACAGGGATTCCACTCAGGAATCTAGAGAGCCGCTTCGGCTCATTAGAAAGGGAGTTGAAGCGATCCTGAGAGCGGGAGGTGCGTGTAGAGACCCTGCGGGGTATGCGTCTCTGCGATCCTCACGCCATCAAGTTGACATTTCCTTGTTCAATAACATGGTTCCAGTTATCATTTATACAAATTGTGTGCTTTGTACAAGGCACTGGTGTTTGCACTCTTTTCGTCGATGTGTGAGCAAAAAGTGAGTGCTTACATGCCTAGTTGGCCTCTGCTAGTCATGACAGCTGTAATGTAAAAGGTTAGAAAGAAAACAACTAAGCTATTAACAAGAATTAAACAAAAACTAAATAAAAACATGAGCATGGAAATAAAAATAAAAACA
>SNQJ01S0119419.1:51570-74899 GCA_010110895.2 Picea sitchensis
ACCAAATTTTAGGACATCTACCCAGGTGGAAATTGTGGGCTGCAATTGCACCTTGATCAGATTTTGTGTGGCTATTGGGAAATATCGCCAACTCTTTCAGGATATGCACCCTCTACCCCTAATTATAACTAATTTCTTCATCCTTCACTAGTTCCTCTTTTGGTGGCATCAGACCCCACTGTTGAGTGCTATTGGAAGGTCCAGTTCTATTTGAGAGGAAGGACGTTACGTCTTTTAGGACACGAGCATTTGTTTTCTTTGTTCTCCCACATGAACAAAAACCACATATCCACATGTATGTTTATCAATTTCTTTATGTATGATGCCCTTGTGATTACATCTAATTGTGAATTACGTTGTGAAAGTTCAAAACTTACAACAAAGGTTCTTTTACTTCACTTTCATCACCATTTTCACACAATCCACTTAGTTAGTTGAATATCATAGGGGACCCACAGAATCCCCATCATTCCAGACGCTTGCTAAATCTCCCTCCTCTTCTAGGGGGAGTTCCTAGCATTTCCCACTCATCAGATTTACCTTCTCACACCCCTGTGAGTGCCACTATCTTGGGATCAACTTTTCTTGGTTCCAATCTACTTGGGCCCACTTCCCAAGGTCAACCATCCAATCACTCTCCTTTACACGGAAGCGAGAGGAAAAATTCTTCTCGAGGGGGAAGTACAAACCTACCTAGTCCCCCTCAAGGGTCAGGTTCACAAAACACTCACACCATGGCTAGAACAAAACCTCCACCACCACTCCATATGCCATATTTGACTTCTCTCAACATGCCAGATCTAAGAAAACTCACAAATGATCCTATATTGCATGACCCCACATGGACTGCAATGCCTACCAAACTACCTTCAGACATCCCCAAATTTGAAGGAAAGGCAGGAGACGACCCTGCCAACCATGTCATGAATTTCCACTTATGGTTCTCTTCCAACAACATTATGGATGATTCCATACGACTATGATTATTTCAATGCACACCCACTGGCCCATCAACCAAGTGGTATGTAGACGAACAATCAGGGTCCCATGTGACTTTCGAGTCTTTGGCCAAAGAATTTTTTACCTTATTTCAATCACCAATCCATCATGACAATGGTATTGAACTACTCTATGATTTTAAACAAACCTTAGCCACACATATCCCTGATCACATTCACAAGTGGCATCGACGACGTAGTTTGTGCAAAGCAGAAACCACCAAACAAAAATGCCTTGATTGGTTTCTCAGATCACTTGTGTCTCTCCTCGATAAAGATGTGGCTTCTACCTTCCCTCAATTAGAAGAAGATGCCATAAGTAAGGCTCAACAATATGACCTCATCTATTCACAATCAGGATACTTGTACACAATACTACCTTATCTCCCAAGACCCGTGCCATTTGGCCAAGACAAACCTGGGATGTCTCACTCAACAGATGGATTGATTGGTAACACCACATGTCACAATCCACAAACCCAACAACCACCAATGTATGGTACACCTCAATATCCTCCGGCCTTTGGAGGACCCCCTCATTATCCTCCACCCCCTTATCAACAACCATATCCTGTTACCCTTCCTCCACCTACTAGTGGGCCACCACCAACACCCACAATACATCCACCTATCCAACCAAGTTCTGGTACTCCCTCCACCTCAGCTTATACCCTAAGTACTAGCAAAATAACCACACCTTCCTATGTACCTTATATATCATTACCACAACATAATACATACTTTCCATTTCTTGGCCCTCCACAGCCCATGGCTCCACCACAAGGATACCCACATGATGGGGTTAATTTTGTTCAAACCTCTCCCATTTAACAATATCAACATTTTGAACAACTGAATATGGAAAATCCAACCCACTAGTCAAATAATGCCAAAAATAAAGGCAAAAAATAGAACAATATTAATCAAGGGCAAGGAGGAACTCACCCCCAACAAAACCAACCTATTGGGGGCAACCAAAACATAGGGAACTAAACCCTCAAGGGGGCAATAATAAACGCCAAGGGAAAAATAACAACAATCTTCAGACCAACTTCCCTTGTGCCCTTTGTGATGAGTTTGGTCACTATACTCACCATTGCCCCCAAATATTTGACTTTAAATGGATGAAAGAATCTATAAGTGGACCACGTCCCCCGACACCGCCTGCCCCCCAGCAAGCCCCACAACAATATGTGTAGCAACCACCCCTAGCCATGTTGCAAAACCCCATCCCGCACCAGGGAGTAATGAACACCCAACAAGACATGCATCCTACCCTACCAAAGATAGGACAATATCCCAATTCGAGAATCCTATTGATCGCACTATTCTCCTCACTAGTGAGGAAGAAGTTCTTCTACAAACACGTAGTCGTCAATACAGTGCAACCCCTGAGTCTGATCCCACCACCTCGGACGCACCTCTAGTCATAACTGGGCCCCCTTTGATAATTCCTTGCCCTAATACTGACCCACCCCTTCGTATTCCTCGCATCCCCTTACGCAGGAATGTCCACAACCCTCAGGCAAGGGTGGCTCATAATTACAATTTGGTCAACGATTTGGCACAATCTCCTGCTACCATGTCAGTCTTAGAATTCCTTCAAACTTGTCCTACTCAACGAAAATTGTTACTTTCCTCCCTTGGGGATCTCGACCCTACGGATACCCGATTCATCACATTTGATATCGATAGCAGAGAACCTCGCCTCCCTACTCTCATCACTTTTCAAATACCAGTTAAAATTTGGAACATTACAGTTCATCACTGCATCATTGATGAGGGTGCATCCACATGCATTATGTCAAAATATGTATGGAAGAAACTTGGTTCCCTTGAACTTATACCATCTTCCATTACCTTAAGATCCTATGACGGAAAACCATCTTCTCCTAAAGGACTCTTCCAAAATGTCCTTGTAGAACTCGGGGGAAAGAGTAGTCTCATTGACATTGAAGTTATTGATGCCCCACTTGATTACAATATCTTGTTTGGTCGTAGTTACATGTATTCTATGAAGGCAGTTGCCTCTTTCATCTTTCAAACCATGATGTTCCCCCATAACTGGAATATCATTACCATTGATCAAGTTTCACATTATGAGCCTAACCCTTCTGCCAACATCGATAATATTCTCCCTTTCATCCATACTAATTCCGAAGCGTACCCACTCATCAAGATGGGACCCAAAATTTTCAAATACCCATCCTTGTTAGGAACTTACCATGGTGCAAAACCACTCATTCTTCCTTCCAATCAGGTATGTGCCATCTCATCCAAGAGAACTGACATTGAGGATACCCTTCCTCCCAGTGAGGCTTCTCTTATATTTGACATCCCACTAGTCGCAGAGATCCTCCCTCAAGAATATCTTGAGAACTCATCAACTCCACCAGTTCACGATTTCACCTCACCCTAGGGCCATATCCCATTTTGGGAAACAGTGCCCCAAGCCATTACTCAAATCCCCTTCTTCTACCCCCCACTGATTTTCCAAGCTTTTCAAGTAGCTGCAATGCTTACCCTTCCCAATATGGTGCTAGCAATACCAGCATGGTATCTACATCCACCAACAATGGTTCCTCAACCATCTCTCCATCCTCAAACTAAAGGATTTTCGATGCAGATTCCAATACCTAATCCAGAAGAAACACCCTCACCCCCTCTTGCTAACGCCACCACTATAGCTGGGGGCAGACAAAAAAAGAAAGATCCCATCGTTCCTCTCCCTCCTCGCATCCAACCTCCTCCTGCACTCTGCGAGAAAAAAAGACACCCCACTAATCGATGTCCCTCTCTCCCTGAGCTACGCAATCTAATCCACCTCCCCTGTGCAACCATGTCACCCATGGCTTCATCAAGAACACCCAATACCACCACAATGTCGTCCACTACATGCAATAAAGGGCTGCGAACCAAATTCATGTGTGCCATATGTTTAGAGTATGGTCACTATACTCATCATTGCCTCACCCTACTACAGTTTCGACAAACACTCATGGCAGTACACCAGAGTTTTCAACAAAAGCCCTCTACCTCCATGTCGTCAAGTACCCAAAGAACTAACATCCATTATGTCACCACTTCAGTCAATGAACATATGAGGTGTCCTTGCACCCTATGTGAATCACTTGATCATTTTACATATCAATTTCCTATGATCATCGAATATAGGCATCGCCAAATGGCCCTTATTCAAAATGCTACACCCCCGCCAATGCCAACCGAATCAGTGATTACCCCTACTCCATCTCTAGAGGTTATTCATATCCTTTCTCCTAAACCTGAAACACTCCCTACTCCTCCATGGTTCTTGGATGACCTCTATGAGGATTTACACCCAAATCCCCCCAATTCCCCTGTTCATTTCCCCATGGAAATTTTACGCCCGAATACCATTTTTAACCCTTAGTATCTCGATATTTGGTTTATGTTGAGCGAAACATCATAATCTCCTTACATCACTCCCCCTACTTCTTCATCACCAGACCACAATCACACGATGAAAGTCACCGATATTACTCTTCTAGATCCCTTATATTCTTGACAATTCCACTGTGACGAGGACATACTTGAGGAATTAGCCACCCCTGATTGCCCATGGGATGCGCTACACCACAGATCACTCTTCCTTTCACAGGAAGCCTTTGCGCCTCCTAACCAACAACCCATATACACAGTCGAAACCAAGGATTTTATCCCAGCAAGGCATATCGACTGGTTCAACAACCCTATCCCTGCCCCTGATGCTTTTGAAGAAGGCAATATGGCCAACATTTCCCCCACCATCAAAATCGATATTTCCATAAAAAATGGAGTCACCGAGGAAATCACTATTGGCACTACATGCACTCCTGAAGAAATTACTGCCTACAAAGCTCTCTTCCAAAAATACCAGGACATTTTTGCCTGGTCATACATGGAGATGCTCGACCTCGACCCCTCTATTGTTGAACATCGAATAGACACTTGGCCTGATATCATGCCTATCTGCCAAAAAAAATGGCCTCTAAACCCATCTAAAGCAGCGACCAACAAGGATGAGATCAATAAATTACACGCCGCTGACTTCATTTACCCCATCGTCTATACGTCATGGGTCTCCAACCCCGTCCTTTTTAACAAAAAATAGGGCACTATTTGTGTCTGTACGGAGTTTCGCGACCTCAATCACACCTGCCCAAAAGACAACTTTCCCACATCCTTTATCGACCAAATTATCGATGATTTCTCTGAACACGAGGCATTGTGCTTCATGGACGATTTCTCTACCTACAACCAAATCAAAATTCACCCAGATGATCAGTACAAAACCGCATTCACTACCCCCTGGGGTACTTTCGCATATCGTGTCATGCCTTTTGGCCTCAAGAACACTAGAGTGACATTCCAATGAGCCATGACATACATCTTTCATGATCTATCTCATATCACCCTCACATATTTGGACGACCTCACCGCTCGATCCAAGAAATGCACTCAACATCTCGATAATCTATGAATCATTTTCCAAAGGTGTCATCAGTGCAATATCCGCTTGAATCCCCTCAAGTGTGTATTCTGTGTCACTGTTGGCTGCCTTCTTGGGTTCATTGTTTCCCAAAGTGATATTACCATGGATCCCCTCAAATTCCAAGCCATCATGGAAATTCCCCCTCGTTAGAATTTACGCCAATTGCAGAGTCTACAAGGCAAAGATGACCTTTTACGACGCTTTGTCCCAGACTATGCCACTCGAGCACACGATTTACTTCACTTACTATGCCACGACATCCCATTCCACTGGGATGCACATGCCCAAAACACTTTCGATGATCTTAAAACGACACTCTCCAATGCCCCTTTGATTAGTCCACCTGACTATAACCACGACTATACCCTCTACATATCAGCCTCAGTTGTCTCAGTAGTAGGAGTTCTCTCTCAAATAGAGGATGATGATCGCAAGCATGTCATTTACTACATTAGTAAAAACCTCTCAAGAACACCCTTGAAATACAATCAAGAAGAGAAACTATTCCTTGTAGTTGTCCTCGTAGTCCAGAAGATGCACCATTACATTTTGCTTCGAACTACCAAAGTCATAGCAGATTCCAACCCCATGCAATACTTTCTCAGTCATCGACAAATTAATGGTAAATTTTCTCGATGGATCATCATCCTTCAGGAGTACGATCTCGAATTTTCAACACCCAAGAGAAAGAAAGCTCTCATCCTTGCCGAACTCATCATGGCTTTCCCCTTCGATACTACAAGTTCCCCTGTCAATACCAACTTTCCCGATGAACATCTCTTTTACATCCCCTCGAATGACCCTTGGTATGGTGATCTTCACGTCTATCTCCGAACAAAAAAATTCGGAAACCACCTCTCTAGAGATGATTGTCGACGTATTGATCACCATGCACCCCGCTACCTCCTCATCAAGGATATATTATATCAGCGAGGGGTCGACACCATACTCTGTCTATGATTGACTATTGACAAGGCCGATATAGTCTTGAACAACTGCCACAACGACACTTGCAGGGGCCATCTCTCAGGGATGTCCACCGCTCAAAAAATCATCCATGCAGGTTACTTTCAGCCTACATTATTTCATGATTACGTTCATGCCATGAAGCGATGTGATAAATGCCAACAAAACACATGGACCACCTACTCTTCTAGACCCAGTCATTATTGCAGGCGCCTTTTGTAAATGGGGCATCGACTTCATGACTTCCAACCCTCCATCCAACAATGGACACAAATACATCATAGTTGCAGTTGATTACTTCAGAAAGTGGGCTGAAGCCATGCCTACCTTCAACAACACCGCTGACACAACAACGCATTTTTTCTTTAACCACGTCATATCCCTCTTTGGAGTACCACTCCAACTACTCTCTGATCATGGGAAACATTTCGAGAATGAGATTTTCATTGAACTTTCATCTAGGTTAGGCTTCTCCCACAAGTTCGCCTCACCATACTACCCTCAGTCCAACGGATAGGTAGAATCAGTTAACAAGGTCCTCAAAACCATGTTTCAGTGCATAGCTAACAAACATAAGACCAATAGGCATCATATGTTATTTTCCGTGCTATGGGCTTACCACACGGAAGTGAAAACTGCCACTGGTTTCACACCATTTCATCTAGTCCACGGACTTGAGGCCACTCTTCCCATCGAATGAAAAATTCCCACCTTACACACCGCTATTGAGCTATTACCCGACACTGCTCCAATGGAGCAACGTTTTCTAAACTTAGAGTCCCTGGATGAAGATCGTCGATCCTCATTATAGAACAATGAGGCAGCCAAAAAATGGTCAAAGGTCACCTTTGATTGATATGTCAACCTTCGCTCATTTAATGAAGGAGACCTCATCCTCGCTTACAATATCGCTCACGATACCCTCGACCATGGAAAGTTCGAGTCACTATGGCATGGACCTTATATAATCCAACATTGCCTCACTAAAGGTGCATACATCCTGGCTTCCCCTGAGAGCCACCCTCTCAAAGAACCCGTCAATAGGTTGTACTTAAAGAAATTTTATGCCTGAGCATAACCATTTTACACTAGGCTATTTATTTTTTTGCTTTAGTGTTTTTATTCTTCTCTTTTTCAGCACCTCATGTCTAAACTATTATTTGCGTTATTGACAGATTCCTCCTCCGTCGACCTACCACATCGATTACACAGAGGACGCCATCCGTTGGACACAGAATCTCTCTTCAGCCACTTGGGCCCTCTATTCTCCCTCACATGAACTGCTCCACTCCAGTGGCATATGTTTGGGCTCAACAAATAACAACCAAGAAGAATACACCTCCGTCATTGGTCTCCTCACCGAGGCTAGCCATCATCATATTTGTCACCTTAGTGTCTTATTAGATTCCCAACTTGTCATCCTCCAGCTCAACAATGTGTACCATGTCCATGATCCTTGCCTCTTTCGCAAATACCTGTAGGTTAGAATTTTATCTCGACATTTTGATTTCATTACATTTACACATATCCCAAGACAATTCAATCAAATAGTAGATAACATAGCTAACATTATACTCGATTTACATATATCACATAAAGACACCTTCACACACATGTAAACCATCAGAAGTTTGTCACAGCATATGGATTAGACATCGTTAACCACATTAAAAATCATCAACACAGATGAACATCACAAAGATCCCAAAATGTATATCCATATATATATATATATATTGGTCAAAATGTCATAAGTGTTTACAGAAAATAGTACATTGCCCATAGGCAGGTGAGTCACCTCATCCCTATCAGTACAAAAATGGATGTCACAACTATACAAAATGGGCTCACCAGCTTATATCAAAAACATAACTACATATGTAGTGGCCCTTAGGGCACCTCTACTGCTCCAGCACTAGGTCCTCCCTCTGGCGGAGGTACCTAGCCGGATATAGGTCCCTCAGGTCCTGGGGAAACCACCCAGTCATCGCAGCTCCAACTACAAATTCTTTGTGGATCAGGGTCTATGACTCTGCCGACAACCCAATACAGTGCTCCAAGATCCCCTCATCTTGGATCCACACCCACATCCCCTCGGGCACTCCCCATAGAACTGCCTCTAATCGGTGGTAGAAATCATCTAACTCTCCCCCGGTCTTGACTATAGGAGCATGTAATGGCCCTGCATTGGGGTTATCATAACAGCGTCTCCTGGCTGCTCTATCATCATCACCGGGCCTCACCCCAACATCCTCTAGATGTCGCCTCTCCCCTACTCGTGACTCTCCCTGCGGTGGTCTCACAGGCCCCTAGCAGGTTGACTCTCTGATCAACTCGACCTCCCATCCACGTGGTCCCACATCTACACAAACAAACACATGATAACATCAAGATCCATCCAAATATCAACCATATGTTGTACTATCTAAACAAATAAAAAACCAGCAAAAATAAAATCATACCTCAGCAGTCAAATACCTCTCTTGGGGGTAATACCATCTTTGGGTCATATCGGAAATCTATCCCACTGTATGGAAACTGCAATATGATCTGTGGCATCTAACGCCACACCTATGAAACCTCAGCCATGAAGTAATGGCCACCCTCCCCACCTCCATGATGGACCAAAACTGTTTCCAACCACCGTAGTCGCGGCTCTCATGCTCCCGATGGGTCTAAAAGAACTCTCGGGCGCAACATAGGCACCCTCTCTAGAAACCAAGCCACCAGAATAGACCCAAAAACAAGCTCCCCTGAGTCAGAATCTCGACATTTGGTGAGCTTCCCCACCATCTTGGTGTGCAACATCAAGCCCCAGGAAAAATACTCATCCCCTAGTGCCCGTTGCATGATCCTTAGCTGGCCGCCAATAATACGCTGAGTCGTGAGCAACCCATAAACTCTCATGATCATCGCTGCCATGCAACGATGTACCAGGGCGTCCATCGCCCCAATCCTCACCATTGATCCAGACATGAAATCCTCTCCCGAACAATATGTCCGAGTAAGGGTAGCTAACTACCCCTCTCCAACTATCATTGGTTCAGCCGGTAGCAAGGTTCCCCAAAAAGGGATCCCAGTCAGAAAATAGAAATCCTCTTCAGTAGAGAATGCCAAGTGCTTCCCATGCATAGTAAAAAACTGCAACTACGAACTCCACATCGAGATCAGGAATTGCAACAAATACTCCTATGCCCTCACCAATGAGCACTCAAAAAACTTCAGCAGCCCACAGGCCGCCAAAGCACCATGAACCACTGACTCCTCATCCCTCATGGCCTCCCTCAGTCGTTCCCAGTCCCTCTCTCTCTAATGGATTGACATCGTCACAAATGATCACCTGCATACACATATACAGTACTCGACCAACCATCACAACTCATCAACACACCAAACAATCTCCCAAAAAGATAAGTTTTTTTTCACCCTCGGCTTTGCCTTAAGGGCGCAACTGTTATTCCCACAGGCATGCACACATGTGCACCTGTTCACCCCACAGGCGTGCATCTATGCAACCCTGTTCACCCCAGAGACACACATCAGATTCGCACTTGTTCACTACACAATTGCACACGTATGCACAACTATCAGAAACAAAATAATGCACATATGTGCGACTGTTATTTGAATAAGCGCGCATCCCATGCATGCCTATTTTCCCAAATTGAACGCCCCGCTACGCGACTATGCCCATTATAGTCGTGCACTAGTGTGTGGGTCACCATTGATCATCCACGCATTTGAGGGGCCTTACTCTCAAAAACCCACTGTACGTCCATCCGTACGGTCCTACCCAAAAATTGACACCTAACTACGATACATGAGGATGAGACCACTAACCTGACTCTCGCACCTCCCGCATCGTCTTCCTTGCACTCTCAAAATATCTGAATCTACTCTGTAATATCCTTTCCAAACAATATAGCAGCAGGTACAAATGAGGTGGAAATGTGGGCCCTACAACTATATATAGGCCATTTTTTCCAAAACTTCCATACTCCCTTCCAGGAGCTCTGGACGTCTGTTTTTCGATTCGTCTTCAGCCACGGGATTAGGATCCCACTGCCTACACAATCATAATTTTTGGGTCACCATCCATCCCCGGCCCCTAGGGAGCCATTTTCTCATACCCCGTTCAGGTACGCATACTCATGTTCAAAATTATCAAATAATTGTTATACATTCGTTATCTTCAGATATTTTTTACATCGGGTATTTGGTTTTAATGTGTGTAGTCACTTGGCCCTCACAAATCCATGCAGCCCCTTCAGGTATATGCTCGACACTAGCATGTAGTCATTCCCTTTGAATATCAACTACATCTTCCAGTTCCACCCTTTGACATCTGCCTATAGGATAACCCCATATGGCTTTGCAGTACTCTCACCTCTGTTGCATTTTCAGTATTGTCACCCGGTAGCACTCTTCCCCACATGAGTTGTCCCATTCTAAGTTCCCCTTGACCCTTCAACACTCATGCTTCTTTCACCCCATAGGGATGGGAGTCCCAATAGTCTTATGCATGTTCGAGAATCAACCACATATTCCTTCTCCTCATATTGCTAGCTTGACCCATGGAATCCTAGGATATTTCTTCACAACTCTCATTGGACTGCACCCTTGCAGTATCATTAGCCCCCCATTTCATCCAACATTAGTTTTCCCATCTGCGAATTTCTCTTCATTCATTTACCTCATACAGAAACCCACCCATGGGCCCCTCACCCTCCACTAGTTCCCTACACAACTTGCACCCTCATAGGCCAAACCATATTGCACTGGGGCACCCATTTATGTATTTGTACACTCATCCCCAATTATTTATTTATTTGGAAATTCTACAAAGTCTTTGTTTCCAACATTTACATAGCTTTTTTGTCGTCACCTTTGGTGACATTCTTCCATTTTGGAAAACGCAACCCATGTCACCCTTGGTTGGGGCATTCCTTATCACCCACTCCTACTAACATCATCCATAAAATCCAAGTATACCACAGACCACCTACTTCTGCTCTCTGATTTTGTTCATTTTGTCTCGCCTCTGACACAACTTATCCCACATCTAGCTTTCCCCCTGACACTCGATCTCATTGTATGGTTGCTACCACTTCACATATATCCCCAACCAATGGTAGTCTTGAGTCTCCACACATATGGACTTCGCCCATGTACCTCCTCAGTTCCTAATCTCATCTAGTGGATTTCATGAAGCCCTCCACTTCTTGGAGTCGCATCTCCCTTTTTGTCGACATCAACATAGTTTCCATAAGGGAGACAATATCTTGACTCTCATTACCTTTACAATGAGTCTCGAATGACATAGGTAGAACCATCGTTGCTTCCTACTATCGTTGGCTCCCATACCATTCGACTTCAACACTTTCTCATGTTACGGTGGGTCTTACTTTGTGACTATTGCAATTGTTTTTATATGGGCCGAAGACCTCTGAAATTTGTTGGGCCATCAATGCCCGCCAAATCCTTGATACTTCCTATAGGTGTCATTGCTTACTTTTCAGAGTATTGTTCCTCATCAGAATTGTCCTCTGCTCTTATCAACATGCCCCCAAGGGCGCTACAGTCATCTTCACCATCATACCACTTCAATTACTATATTACACCATTTTTGAATTATATGACACGTGCATGGGACATGCCAACCTCCTTTGTACACAGTTTTATTTTTCTTACACCTTATGAAAGGTTTGGGTCCTACAGGTTCCCCTCTACCCTCCAATGTGTCACTCTTGATACTCTCATTCTCTCTCTTTATTACAATGGTACTCTTAGTAGAAGAAACATTGATGAATTTTTTCTATACATATGCTCCTAACCTCATCCATCAGGGGGCATCTGTTATCACTGAAATCTTGTTCGCACATGGTTACAGGAATCCAACATCTCCAAACAACTATTATTTCACCCATGGACCAAAATTACCAAAAATGCATTCCCAAAAGGTCCAAAACTATACAACCAATTATAAAATTAGGATGCGCTATGACTATACAGGGAGCGCACACACATGCACCATCAAAAAATGTCGGAAAATCACACATGTGCCCAATGCACGACTATGAACAAAAAAAGGTGCGCACACCTTAGAATGACGCATTTATGATGTTGGTCGGCCTCCCACCCACTTTTGGTTTAGCTTCCAAGTCGATTTGACATCCAAATCTCGGCTAAATCCAGCTGGGTGGCTAGTCAAAGACCTAAAGGTGCCCTAAACAACCCCTTGTTCACACTAAAAGATGGTTGCATAGTACCTCAAAGTTGCGCTATAAAAAGAGGCCATGGGTGCACTACATTTCAAGGAATTCATTTGTAAGGTTATGCTACTGCTATTCTCTTAGAGAATCCCTTTTTCTCATCAAGATCATGCTAGCACCATTCCATTTGAGCTATTCACATCACCTTTTGAGTGAATTAGCCTGGGATTCTTTCACCATTTCTTTCAAGTTTTCAAGTTGTAATAAGAGCTCAATCTTGGGGGTTCAAGATCCCTCCCTTGGGGGAAGAGGGGACCCAAAGTATCCCTTTCTCTTTGGTGTTTTCTTTTCACTAATACAATCATTTCCATTGGTGACATGAGTCTTGTTTGCTTCTTGTTCTTATGTCCTCATGCACTATAGTTTAATTGTTTTTATCATTCCTAGTTTAATTCTTAGCTTAGTTTTTTATGCTTTATTCTAACCCTTTCCTTTAATGTTGTCTTGCCTAGCTAACCCAACTAGGCTTGTAAGCATCTCTAATTTGCTCACTCAAGTGACAAAAGAGATGCAACAATATCCTTCAACTTTTTTCGTTTCAAATTCAATGCTCCGTGGTTGCTATAGCATATGACAAAAAAACAAAGCTATAGTGAGTGATCAACCATATAGAAGAGATAATGCAAATTAAACAACACTATAAATTTTCTCAGTACAAAGACTGAGTATTTAAGACATATATAATTTTTGAACTTATTGTAGGTGTGCATCTTATAGGAATTTCGGTATCCATTGTATATAGCTTTACAATCCTATTCATCATTTAATTTTATCTCCACTCTTCACAAATCAACACCAAATAGATCTGAAACGACTTATTTATGTCTCCCACTCAAAAAACTGACTTAGATGGTCTATGGGATAAACAAAAGCAAAAGAATTAGGCATTATGGAATTTTACCACCCGAACAGAACCATCACATAGCACAACTTCTTAAGATTTAAATTATCTTACAAGATGAAGAATATATTCTAAGATGTTTCAATTATTTTACAAGATGAAGAATATATTCTAAGATGTTTCAATTATTTTACAAGATGAAGAATATATTCTAAGATGTTTAAATTATTTTACAAGATGAAGAAGATATTCTAAAATTGGGCACTGGGGAACTCATCTTGAGATAGATCAGTGAACTATCCATTTAGGTTATAAAGAATCATTTCCACAAGATGTGGTCCAGATGTGAATATGGTGATGGAAGATGCTTTGGAAGACCCAAAGCCCAACATAAAACTAACAACTATATGTGGTTTTTCCTCAGATAATAAAATCTTTCCCTATCATAACCTACAAAGAATGGATGGCAAGGTCCTCGTAGATGCTTTCTCCACAATGAAAACTGTAAATTTGTTTGGAAAATACCTTTGCACTTCCATTTTCCAAAGAGATATGGTATGGTGTCTTGGACATGAAAATGGGCATATGTGATTCGAAGGGGAAAACCTGAAAAATGCACTAAATGTATGGTTTCAGGAACAAAAGGATGAGGACAACATCCCATTTCCTTATTAGTATGTCAGTATGGATGTGACAGAGGTGGGTTCTATATTTAGCATTGACATGCAAAGGCGACAAGATTTCTTGTTCAACACTTTTTGGGGATAGAAATACATTCATGTTTCTTTGATCCCAACAGTTACATATAAGGATGTTCTGTAAGAGCATTTTCACTCAGGTATTATTTATAGTTTTTTTTTACATTTACTTTGATTTTCAACACTTCCTAGTATTGAAAATTCTTATGTACAAACTGAAAATAGTAAACAAAAAACAACAAATAGGAATGAAACCATGGTACTGAAACTTACTCGTGAATGGGGAACGACATAAGCGCAGTTTCAATTGTGGGTGCAGAATATCAACCCTGCAAACTGCAACAACAAGTTTAACTGTGGATGCAAGACACCAACCTTGCGAAGTTGAAGAAATCAAGGGTGGAGGATTTCAACCCTACAAAGTGCAAGAAAAGGTCGAATTGCAGGTGTAGGAATTCAACCTTGCAAAGTTGAAGAAAACAAGAGCAAGTAGCAAACAACAAACCAGTGAGAAAGCACCAAGAGGTCCAAATGCAGCTGTAGGACCTCAACTTTGAAAATTTGAAGAAAACAACAATAAGCAGCATCCAACGAACCAATGAGCAAGAAACAAGCAATGAACCAGTAATGTCGGTGGAGAACAATATTTCCCAAATTCACTGCAGACAAGATTGTATCCAAAAATCGGAGGAAAATGTATTGTGATAGGCCTGTTAAGTAAACATTTAAGGTTTTCATACCTGTTAAGTAAACATTTAAGGTTGTCAGGACTGTTTAAGGGCCTCGTGCTATGTAAACATTTAAAAAAAGAATGCAGTGTGTCAGGCCTGTTTACGTACTTAATAATAAAAATGCATGTTTAAGTACTTAATAAAAATGAGTGTCGATGCTCAAAACTTTGGATATCTAAACATTTAAATAAAAATAATAAAAATTCAAAAATACTATAGATGATCAAAACTTTGGATATGTTAACATTTAAAACATTGGGAATAGCGAAGCTGGAAATAAGAATTCGAATCTATTCTCCAATGAGATAATGACATATAAGGTTTTTTTTATTAGAACAATAGACATTATGAATATTTTTATAGTCGAAGGACAAACTAATATGAAGTCAATGAATTATCGATTGCTATAGTCCCTCTACGCCTTCGATAGGGACTAATATGTTATGTTCATTACAAAAATTGTTTTTTAAAGTTATATATATATATATAGTTTTAATTTTTTTTCTTTATAAAAATGTAATTTTTTTAAAGGGTAGAAAGAGGCAATTAATTTTGAAATTTGATGTTCATCCTTGCATATCAACCCAGAAATTAATGATGTTTCAATATTTTTATTATCCTTCAATTTTTATAGTTTCTAGATTTTAAGTTTAAAAAAATCGTAAATACAAAATGCTATTAAATGGGAAAAGTTTATATTTGAATCATTTATAGATATTATAAAAAGAAACATTTAACTTAATAATAACACAATTAATTAATTCCTCAATCCATTGTCTTGCAAAGGAGAGAGTGACTCTCTCATGTCGGTGAGAGAGGCCATGATGAGTGGCACCCTCTGGTCCTTTGAGCTCTCTACGGACAATATTGTGGTAGTATAGAGGTATGGTAGTTTTATGACAAGAAATAATGAGTCTGGTTGGTGGTTATGTGAATGATGAGGGCAGAGTAATGGTTGGGTTTGAAATTATGGAAGAAATTGGAATGGAAGTTTTTATAACATCTAATGCAACGGGGTTGACAATGAAAGAACCACAGGTCATAGCCCCAATCTTATCTAGACTTGGAGCATTTGAGGTCGATTTGCATAGTTGGAGGCAAGTTCAACATCCCCTAGTTAGTAATTTTCTTCATGTTTTTGCATTTTGGATTTTTTTTTGTATTGCAACCCAGGGCTAGCTTGGTGAAGATTTTAAGCTTATTGGGAGGTGGGGATGGTTTCTAGGAAGAAAACCCTCTTTCCTCTATATATTGATCCATGTTTCTTCAATGTCTTATGTATTCCTAAGTCCTCACTCTCAAGATGGTTGAACTCTGGTCATTGGCATTACCTTTTTCCTTAGTTGTTTTTGTTTTATTTCTCTTACTTGGGGGAGTGTTATACATAGGTTTGTCACTTTCTCCTCCTCATCATTGAGCACAAGAAGAAATCCATAAAATGTCTCATGAGGTTTCTAAATGAAAAAGGAGTCTTCATTTCCTTGCTCCTAAAAACCTGGTCTTTGTTTGGTTTGTGGACTCTCCTCCATTGTTGGCTTGTCCTTGTTTCAAGATCTTGGTTTGGGTTTTCAGCTTGTTTCTTGTTTGGGAAGTGTTCCTTCATTTCATCACTATCTTAGGGGGTTTCTTATTATTCTCTAGTCCTACACTATCTGCAAGCATGAAACCTATTAGCTAGGTCATTGGTCTTGTATATAGCAAGAGGAGCACATGCAAAGGTACTCCCTCTGCTCTGAAGCTCACCCCTCCTCTCAAAATTCCTAGGCCCCTAACCAAGGCTCAATTGGGCATGATGAGGCATTCCTCATACTTCCATCTCATGTTCTTAGAAGATACCAAAAAGGGAAATCGATGACATGGAGAAGGAAGACATGTGATAGAGGAAACAACTTACAAAAGAACAATTGGAGGTGGATTTCAAAGACTGGATTCCTGATTTTGGATATTCTCGTATCAAAGATATAAACATTTTTAAAATAATAGAATTATACTTGATAAAGAAATTGTTTGTAGCACAATTTCTTGAAGAGAAGGAAAACCAAAAATAGGCCATAATGGGAAAGCTACACATTATGGATTGAATAAATTTGATGCTCTATGTTGGGAGGTATTCAATATTGAAATTTTTGTCAACACTCTTGCAAACCTTCAAGGAAATATAAAGGAAAACAAATACCTCTCGCTATCATATGAGTGTACTCCTTCCAACCCTATCCTAGTGGATGAGGAGCCAATGTAGCAAAGAAACAAGGGACGTTGCTTGAAGGAGGATAGGCCCTCAGCATTAATTCTGAATTGTTAGCACAAATTTCCACCCTACAATTGAGATGATATAACATGTTATCACAATGATGAAAACTTGGCTAATTCAAGGATAAAAGACCCAAATTGTCACAGGCTAGACCCCTCTCTGTTCGAACTAGTGTTCACTAGCATCATGGGGGATTACCTAGGGTTCTTTGCCACTATCCTAAGTCTTATTTTCTACGTTAAATGAAAAAAAAAGTCGCTGCTATGTTTTGGACAACGTGTTAAAACTATCCAAAACAAGGGGAAAACATAGTTTGTTTTACTTGGAGGGATCCTGCAGGGTTAGCACATGAAATATAGATGAGAAATAGAGAAAGAAACTCTTCAAAATATTGATATAAATCACAATGAATAGTGAGAAAGAAACTAATCTAATTGCAAAATTCAAACAAGAAGAAAAATTATAATACAAACACAAAACTTCTTTATTGATAGGTTTGCAAGAGTGTTGGTTACATCACAATTGACAAATCCACAACTGGTACAATGACCAATTTTCTCAAAGAAGAGTAACTAGACTAAGAATGAGAGAAGAAAAGTATGCTAGCTATTGCAATAATCCGACCAAGAACCAATGACAACCATCCAATATAGATCTAGAGGGCATATATCCCAAGGTAAAATCAAGAGGTAAACAAAACACATGGAAGGATAAAATAGGCAATTCATGTGCACGAGGAGGTGTGAATGAGATCCACTTGAGTGAGAAAAAGAACAAGTGGGAGAAGGAAGCATGCATGCACATGCGACTAGGAGTGAGGGTCCCACATGTGGAGAAGAAAGGAATGTGGAAAAGGAGGAGATGTGCATTAATTATGAGAGTTGTGTGCATGCAAGTGTAGAATGGAGGTAGTGTGAAGAAAATAGAAAATATGGAGTAAGTGATGTTAGGTGCATGCAAGAGGATAGGAGTGTGATTTATGAGAGTTTGAATGCGCCATAGCTAAGGAAATGCACATGGAGATGAGGAAAAGCAAATAGAAATCCAGGCATGAGGATAGGATAATAAAGGTGCATAAGTGAAGGATAGTGGGTAGGAATAGAATTTAGGCCAAACAAACATGGAATGCAAGTGAAGGAGAGGTAGTTAACTCCTTAAATGCACCACATGTGTGAGCCCAAAGAGGAGAGGAAAGGCGCACTTGAGGAAATAGAAGACGAGAATAAATAATTATCTCATGTGCATAGGATTTATGGAGTGAGGGAAAAGCAAAGAGGCCAAAATTAGAAACCCAATGCATGTCTAATTGCTAAATTTGGTTGATGGATGAGTGAGATATTAGCAAAAAGGAAATTTGCCCCATTTTTTAGGGATTTTCTAAATTTTAGGAATTTTGCGTTTAAAAGCAATTTAGGGAGAATTTTTAGAAACCGATGCATGAAAAGTGAAACTATGGTAAATTATGGGGTGCCACATAGCCCAATGTGCACATGAGCCCACACCTTGCATTAAAACTTATGGACACCTCGCTCCTCGATTACAGTGTCGATGACTTAGGTGGTTGCATTGGGAGGTGGCGAGGTCATTTCAGGCAGAGTTCATCGTGGATGAATTATTTTGGAAGCAGATGATGGTTGTAGGATTGCACGATGGAGGATGACAACCTTAATGCCTTGTACATGGAATTCAATGGCCTCATAACAACCATGATGCAAGTGAGGATAAGGAACTTAAGCCATCATAGAGCCTGAACACAATGGCATTTTGTCTCTGGCCTCTACCTAGAGCATAGTTGCAGTGGGTAGAAACTGGGTTTCGGGGTATTCCATCTCCAGGAGTTGGTCTGGTCTTCTCATCTCAGAGAGATTACAATTTATGAGAACAAAATGTCAAGGCAAAGGGGATGCCCAAAGCGAGGAAGGGGTTTCGACATCCCTGTGGGTCAAACCATCTCCACGATGGAAGACATGGATAAATGACGCTCTTGTAGGAAGAGGTCCAGGTCACCAAAAATCAATTCAAGTAGGGATCAACGAAAGGAAAGTGGGCATACCCTAGGAGGTTGGGGATGCAAAATTGAGTTGTTTGACAGAAAGGGACACTCTCTTGGCTACACCCCGAAGTCTTTTCCGAGATGGACTTCATCCGAGAGCCCACTACCCAAGACTCATAGCAATCCTACCAACGACAGTCACGAAGTTCACCACGAGGACAATTCAATGAAGCATTCTTTGGAACTGTCACACACAGGCACGAGGAGCAACATTAGTGATGAAAACACACAATACATTCTTGGAACCCTTTCCACTCTTCAATAGTTGGTCTTTGAGCTACACAACGAGGTATGTGATTTGAAATTTCGCATTGAGCTTTTAGAGAAACATACGTCCACAACCATGCCTTTCAACTTCACTTGAGAAGTTGTGTTTTCTCCTCCGACGGAGGAGGAAAGGGTGCCTATCCTACTCCCTTCTATTCAGAAATGGCGCCAATTGAAAGTCAAGTGGTTTTCCTTTCGTTTTATTGCAATTTTGTATTTGGGTTTAATGTTTTTAACTCTCATTAGCTTTGAGGTCAATGGATAGTGTATGGATACAAGCATCATGTATATGTCTTATGTTAAATGATGTCAGTAAACACTCTCTTTGTCAAAATTTTATAATTAACATAATTGTGAAAAATCAACTAGAACGAAATCTGTTTCCAGTGATAACAACTTACACTTCAGGGAAGAGCTATTTTTGTAACATTTTCTATAACAAACTTTTATACAAATCTTACTTTAAAAAAAAAAAATTGATAATACACTACACTTGGAAGGAGGAATAGAGAGAGAAACACTCTTATTCATTCTATATAAGTGTCGAATCATATTAGATAAAAGAGAAAAATAACCTCACTTGTCTAATCCCGAAATAAATTTGACACAATAAAAATTTAGAATTTAACGTTAATAAAATTATCCATCATACAAAGTAGAGCTGTTATCACGGCTGAAATAAAATTTAGAATTGAAAGCTAATCGAATTATCCATTATACAAAGTAGAAGTGTTATCACGGCTAAGATATTCATTGAATTCCTTTGAGAATTTCGCCAAAAGGAGGAGCGTTCTGCTAACAGATTATAACCAATTCTCTCGAGTTATAAATATAGGGGTTGGTTAAACGTTTTTAAGGTAGAAGATATAAATTTGGATAAAATTGTTATTTTTTGTTGTTTAAATTGCATTTTTGAATGCATAAATAGATTTAGCTTAATGAAAAATTATTAAAAAATTATACAAATTTAACCACTTAAATCTGTAAATCCAATCATTCATCACTAGATTTTAGGCAAAATCAAATGAAAAAAATTACCAAAAAACCTAAAACTAGCACAGGTGCCTCCAATACACTGAGAATGTGTGCCCCAATTATAAAACGTTTGTGGTAATCCATGTGTAGTAATATGAAACATTTGATTGCATTAGGTTGATAAATGGAACGTGGCAATTACATATCCTTACAATGATTTTTTAATGTGATTAGGTAAATGTTAAAAAGTAAACATGTTAACGGAGGCCTTGATAAATGCAAGAAAGTTATCAACAATAACTCTGATCTATTGATTTTGGAGGACGACTAAGAATATGCCAGCGTCTTCAATGCATAACCATCAAATTAGAGTTTAAGGTTAAATAAAGTTAAAAAATCATTAATTGTGCCCATTGTAAAAATAAAAAGTTTAAACTACTCCATAAATATATACATTCCAAGAATACCACAGTCAAATAGTCCTTATGACATAAACAACTCACAAACTAAAATTAATAACAACAGGACTGACCATGTTAATGAAAAGGCAATCGGAAGAACTTCTCGGAATTCGAAAACAGCAGTAGAAGTCTGATTGATCACTCGACCAAGCCAAGTTTTTAAAGTTGAAAATACTTAAATCAATGAAATTTTCTTTATTAATAAGGCGCATCAACATTACACTATGAATGCCACTGCTACAGTTATTTTGATCATTCAAACATTGTACTACACTCAATTCTGCCAGTCAATCGATGATGATAATAAGATCGTACATCCTATGAGTAGTAGCTCTCTACACGTTCAAATGATGACATTAATAATTATAATATATATCTATCCACAGAATATGAAGCAGTTCTTCAGAAAAAAAGACAACAGACGTTTATAAAAAGAAAGTTGACCTTTTCTATCCATTCCATCTCATTATCAGAATCAATAGATTGGCGGTGGTGGGGAAATGTAATAGTACGCCGGAGAAGGTGTTGGGGATGCTGCTGGTGGGGATTTGTAGTAATATGGAGGAGGAGGCGATGGCGAAGGTGGTGGTGGGGATTTGTAGTAATAGSGAGGAGGAGGAGGAGGAGATGGTGGTGGAGGTGATTTGTAGTATGGAGGAGGAGGCGACGGAGATGGTGGAGGCGGAGATTTATAGTAGTATGGTGGAGGTGGTGATGGAGATGGTGGTGGTGGGGAATTGTAGTAGTATGGAGGAGGAGGCGATGGCGAAGGTGGTGGTGGGGATTTGTAGTGGTATGGAGGAGGAGAAGGAGATGGTGGTGGAGGGGATTTGTAGTAGTATGGAGGAGGAGGCGACGGAGATGGTGGTGGTGGAGGTGGAGATTTATAATAGTATGGCGGAGGTGGTGACGGAGATGGTGGAGGTGGAGATTTATAGTAGTATGGCGGAGGTGGTGATGGAGATGGTGGTGGTGGGGATTTGTAGTGGTATGGAGGAGGAGGAGATGGCGGTGGTGGAGGTGGTGAGTTGTAGTAGTATGGAGGAGGAGGAGGAGGTGGTGGTGGAGGGGGTGATGGAGATGGCGGCGGCGGGGACTTGTAATAGTATGGAGGAGGGGGTGGTGGAGATGGTGGAGGTGGAGATTTATAGTAGTATGGAGGAGAAGGAGGAGACGGAGACGGTGGAGGTGGGGACTGATAATAGTATGGAGGAGGGGGAGATGGAGATGGTGGAGGTGGTGATTTGTAGTAGTAGGGAGGAGGCGGTGAAGGCATAGAATTGTAGTCATATGGAGGTGGGGATTTGTAGTCTGCAAACACCGCTGTTGAAGAAGCCATCAAGCAAAGCAAAGCGAGTAAGAACGCCATGATAGTTGTCTGGCAAGAGTAACCAGCTATTCCTCTGAATCTATTCACCAGCTATTCCCTTGAATCAATTCAATCTGCTGCAGCAGCAATGCGGGTTTGAGTTTGTGAATTTAGATGTAAGGTTGTGTTATATTTATATGTTGTGGAGGAGGGGAAGAGAAACGCTCCTCGTAATTGACTGGGTCAAGTATCATTTTATTCAATTTGCATTTATGTCGTATAGAAATTGAATTTGTGGATGAAATTCTTGAGAATTGCAGTGTGGAAGAAGTCGGTGAGGTGAGGTTGGGTGACATCAACTGACAGAGGGGACACAATATTGTAACAACTGGGTCAAGTGATCGCGTCTCTGCCTAGGAGGAACCAGTCAGGTAACAACTGGGTCAAGTGTCATTTTAATGAACGTTCTTTATGTGTGATTGATTGAATCAAAGCTTGCTGTGCTGATGAGCAATTTTCTCTTTACTGTTGTGTTACCTCCTTTCGTTTGGAAATTTACGTACTTTTGTAAAATGTGAAATAGAAAGTGTCCAGTAGATCATTGTTTTAAAGCCTTGAAAATATCGACCGGAAAAAAAAAACATAAATGTTAAAATTATTATTAGTGGAAATCGTCAAAGGGTAAAGGCTAGTGAATCATTATAAGCCGCTATCAGTGTAAACGAACGCGTTATTATAGAGACTTGGCCTGGTCAATATACACGGCTTAATCCCTTCTTTTCCTCTCTGAAGTCTTCAAAGTTTAAGGTCGCCCAAACCCTAGGGTGAGCTCTGTCTAGAACGAAATGGGTAGATTGCGTGACTATCATTAGTCTTGCAAAGGGGTAGGAGTGTTTTTTTATCGAGCCTTCTTTATCGTTGGTTTGTCAAAGTTTGCCTCGTCGTTGTGCCGAGTCTTGGGCCTACCTTGCTTTCTCCATCGAAGATAGCATGC
>SNQJ01S0119419.1:75619-100809 GCA_010110895.2 Picea sitchensis
AGATTATTCATTGAATAGTTTTTTGTTTCCCTCCATTTTTTACCTTTATTATGTCACTTGTCTGAAATTGGTGCAACAATAGGCAAGGATAACCTTCATCCATATCTTGCCAATCTCGCCATGCTCTTGTCTTGGTGAACCAACCCTCTAACCGATCAACAAATTGAAAAGAACGAGCATTCCAAACTTGTGGTGGCCTAGCTCTTCCCTTTACCAGTCGGGGGTAGACTTTAGGACCGACAACAACTATGAAGTTGTTTAGATATATCTACAATCATTTCAATCAAATAATAGAGAAAGTGAGTCATACCTATAGTTTGGAGGATTTGTTTGCATAAGAGAAGCATCGAAAAGCTAAAGAGAAATCAAGGGAGGATTGTTGAAATAAAGTTATTGTACTCCCAATTTGAGCATAAGTATAACAATGACGAACTTGAATTTTAATTTTGTGTGGTTGATAGCATATTTCCATTTCACTTCAACTAGCATATATCTTTTTTTTTTCAAAATATTTTAATTAAACACAACTAGTTAAATGAACTACATATTACATTTGCTCCACAAAGGTTGCATTAAAAGGAAAGGAATGTTTTGTATATTCCTTAAGATCATAGAGAAAGCGCTAAGATCATGAATCTATTATCCAGTCATAATAAAAAAAATAGGCCCATGAGAACCTTGAACTACAACACCAAAGCACATGATCAAAAGTTTGGCAAACACAACACAAGAAAAAATCAACAAGTAGTGGGCATTGTATCCCTTCTATAACCAAACTCCCAAATGGGAACTAAGAAATTCGTTGATTTCTATATTAGTATGAACCAAGATCACTATGAATATTTGCTTCTGATATTACTATGAACCAAGATCATGTTGACGTGACAATGTTCTAACATTACTAGTTCTGGAAAAAACTGTCAGCGTTTAACTTAATGGACTCTGAACAATGAAAAATTTGCAATATTATTGAAAATGCCTGATGGCTCTGTTCAGAATAGAAATCCATTTTGACATCTCAAATGATGGACCTGATTTATTCACAATTGGGTACTTTGTAGTAGATAGTCTTTGCATTTTTCTATAGGTATATTTCATATGAATTTTTTGTCAACCAACAAAGCACATCATGTAATACATGTTGTTTAAGTGTACAATGTACAATTGTGTTATTGAGGGTTCACATGACAACGTTGACTCACTGACTATATATGTAAGGGAATTTTGCACCGCATCGTAGACAATCAATTGTGCCATCATTTATGAACGTAGAGGCAGAAGCAGGAGAATTGAAATTGGCACATACAGGCTTGAAGAGGATCGAGTAGGCATTTGTTGCAACCATAAGACCCTCAACTTGCACACATGAGCATAGTAGTTAATATATTGAACAATATAATATATATGTGTATAACAAAAAAGATGCACAAAGATGCTAAAGGCATTATTTTTTTGTGCAGATTGTTGTTGGAGGTGTATATGTATACGTACAACAGTTGTGGAGCTAGTTAGTTTCTTGAGATCCTGTACTATGTCTGTTCACAATTTTGTTACAATTTTTTCTTGGGTTGTGCGAAAGATACTTTCTTTAACATCTCTTTTATTCGTTATATTTTTGAACAACATAATTGGAAATTTCCCTTTATAAAATTGTTGTTCCATTGAGGAAAATAATTTTTTATAGGTTTTGAACAATTGTAGCTGCACCATGGAAAAATTTAATAGTTATGTAAGATGTCTGAGATATATGAGCATGTCAAAGAAAAGGACAAAAAAAAGGGGTTATGGAAAACAATACCATTGCTTTATTGTTGTCCGAGTTTCCATCTTTTGTATGGAGAATATGTTGCGAGCCAACTTTTATTGTAAATCTGATAGCCGCACCAATGGTTCCAATTGGGTAAATGTTTTTGTTCTCTGCAAATTGGTTTATTGTTGCGTCGAGTACGAAATGATATTATGAGAAATGATATTATGATCACCAAGATTAAATAATGTTTTCGGTAATATATTGAAATTTGTAATGGATATCCCATTACCTCGCAAGATCTTCTTTGCATGTTTATGGACAAGTTGTGTAGGGATAGTCAGTGTAACTCTCATCATGGCTTCGTTGTCTGTCATGTCTGCACACATGATGCAACTAATTTTTTTTTCTTGTCTAAGTAGGTGCTATACATGACCATTATGTATCCGATGATTAGTTGTCCAGTTTGGCGGTTGTTCAAGCCTTCTATTGATAGTATATTGGGTTGTTCAAGCCTTCTATTGACGGTCGGTTGGACTCATGATGTGAGGATATAGATGGAGATGAGGATATGTCATTTTTCTAACCTCGGAAACCATGATCATAGAAATGTGACTAAGTATAAAACCAGAAAGGGATAATAGAGGGGAAGAAGAAAAGGGAAAAACAGGTAAGTATAGAAGAGGGAAAAGAAAGGGAGAAAAAAACTTTATCCCTCAAACAAAAACACTTAGTATGATAATTATCAAGCAATAGAAACACATTAACTATGGGAAAAACTTTCTCAGCTATGTATTATACTTGGAGCTCGACAAACTCTGGTTCAATTTTAAAGATATTTTGTTTATATTTATTTCAATATTATTCATATTATTTTATTTTAATAGTATTTTTGTGGCCCAAATGTAAACCATGTTCCAATTTGAAGGGTGTTTTCGGCTCTGAATTTTTTTTCAAACCCATAAGTAATATACAAAATATATAAATTAACATGTTTATATGCAAGCATATTCTCAAATATGACAAGATTTAATATATGGACAATATTAAATAGGGACATGATCTCAACACCTTTGTAGATAATAGTGGGCTACCACAATGTTGCATTCTTACTGTGATAATGCCTTGAAAAAACTAAAATAACCAACAATTTTACCCAATTCAAGATCCACACAAAAAAAATAATTAGATCCCATAATATTCACCTCTGCCAATTTGATAATAGGGAGATTGATTTGGTAGATCGAATTATCAGTTAGTTCAGGCGACTCGGGTGTACCTGGGGTACTTATGAGAAAAGATAATGCTTTGATGAAGATTCATTTTTATTACAAACTATGATAGTAATTGTGTTTTTGATACAATGTTTAATGTGTTAAAACATTATTTTAAGTAATAAACTTCTTGCACGAGATTATTTATTGAATGTTTTTTTATTTCCCTCCAATTTTTATCTTTATTATGTCACTTGTCTGAAATTGGTGCAACAATAGGCAAGGATAACCCTCATCCATATCTTTCCAATCTCGCCATGCTCTTGTCTTGGTGAACCAACCCTCTAATCGATCAACAAATTGAAAAGAATGAGCATTCCAAACTTGTGGTGGCCTAGCTCTTCCCTTTAGTAGCTAGGGTAGACTTTACGACCAACAACTATGAAGTTGTTTACATATCTCTACAATAATTTCAATTAAATAATAGAGAAAGTGAGTCATACCTATAGTTTGGAAGATTTTTTTGCAAAATATAAGCATCAAAAAGCTAAAGAGAAATCAATGGAGGGTTGTTGAAATAAAGTTATTGTACTGCCAATTTGAGAATAAGTATAACAATGACGAACTTGAATTTTAATTTTGTGTGGTTGATAGCATATTTCCATTTGACTTCGACTAGCATATATCTTTTTTTTTCAAAATATTTCCCAAAAAGAATTCTGTTAATTTCATTAATCAATCAAAACTAGTTAAATGAACTACATATTACATTTGCTCCACAAAGGTTGCATTAAAAGGAAAGGAATGTCCTGTATATTCCTTAAGATCACAGAGAAAGCATTAAGATCCTGAATCTATTATCCATTCATAATAAAAAAACCAAGCCCATGAGAACCTTTAACTACAACACCAAAGCACAAGAACAAAAGTTTGGCAAACACAACACAAGAAAAAATCAACAAGGAGTGGACATTGTATCCCTTCTATAACCAAACTCCCGAATGGGAACCAAGAAATTCGTTGATTGCTATATTAGTATGAACCAATATCACTATGAATATTTTCTTCTGATATTACTATGAACCAAGATCATGTTGACGTGACAATGTTCTAACATTACTAGTTCTGGAAAAAACTGTTAGCGTTTAACTTAATGGACTTTGAACAATGAAAAATTTGCAATATTATTGAAAATGATTGATGGCTTTGTTCAGAAAAGAAATCCATTTTGACATCTCAAATGATGGACCTGATTTATTCACAATTGGGTACTTTGTATGAGGTTTTTCCTCATGCTTGTCATTCTTGAACTCAACAATCTTATGCGTGTCCAGTTCACTTTGCCATTGTAGTGTAAAACATTATTCATATCTTGATTGGGTAACATGGATAGAAACATATCACATTGTTTCGTTTCTTGTCAATACGTGATATGTAATTTTTTTTGGGTTCATCCGATATGCAATATGGCATTGTCCTCATTTAAGGAAAAAAATTTGTCGACGCAGAAGTCACGTAGCATGTAGACATTGTTTGCCTTTTTCTACAGGTATATTTCATATGGAAATTTTGTCAAATGACAAAGCACATCATGTAATACAGGTTGTCTAACTATACAATGTACAATTTTGTTGTTGAGGGTTCATATGACAATGTTGACGAAATGACTATATATGTAAGGGAATTTTGCACCGCATCATAGACAATCAATTGTGCCATCATTTATGAACGTAGAGGCAGAAGCAGGAGAATTGAAATTGGCACATACAGGCTCGAAGAGGGTCGATTAGGCATTTGTTGCAACCATAACACCCTCAACCTGCACACTTGAGCATAATAGTTAATATATTGAACAATATAATATATCTGTGTACAACAAAAAAGATGCACAAAGATGCTAAAGGCATTTTTTTTGTATCCAGATTGTTGTTGGAGGTGTATATGTATACGTACAACAGTTGTAGAGCTAGTTAGTTTCTTGAGATCCTGTGCTATGTCTGTTCATAATTTTGTTACAAATTTTTCTTGGGTTGTGTGAAAGATACTTTCTTTAACATCTTTTTTCTTCATTATATTTTTGAACAACATAATTGGAAATTTCCGTTTATAAAATTGTTGTTCCACTGAGGAAAATAATTTTTTATAGGTGTCGAGCAATTGTAGCTGGACGATGGAACAATTTAATAGTTATGTAAGATGTATGAGATATATGAGCATGTCAAAGCAAAGGAAAACAAAAAGGGGGTATGGAAAATAGTACCATTGCTTTGTTGTTGTTCGAGTTTCCATCTTTTTTGTGGAGAATATGTTGTGAGCCAAATTTTCTTGCAAATGTGATAGCTGCACCAATGGTTCCAATTGGGTAAATGTTGTTGTTATTTGCAAATTGGTTGATTGTTGTGTCTAGTACACAATGATATTCTGAGAAAACAACAGGAACTTTTTCGAAAACACTTGTTTCATTGAGCAATATAATTCTATCACAATCACCACGATCATATAATGGTTTCAGTAATATATTGAAATTTGTAATGGATATCCCATTGCCTGGAAAGATATTCTCTGCATGTTTCTGGACAAGTTGTGTAGGGATAGTCTGTGTAACTCTCATCATGGATTCGTTGTCTGTCATGTCTGTAAGCATGATGCATCTACTTTTTGTTGCCTTGTCTAAGTAGGTGCTATACACGACCATTATTTATCCGATGATTAGTTGTCCAATTCAGCGGTTGTTCAAGCCTTCTATTGATAGTATATTGGGTTGTATAAGTTTAGACCCGGTGACATTTTTTTTAACATGAAAAGTAATGTGAATGGAAGTATATATATATATATATTGCATCAATGTACAAGTAGATGCACAATTTGGATAAAGTATGCAGGTTAGAGTTTTGTAACCATACCTCTTAGTCTCTGGACCTTGCACTATGTTGGGCATTTCACTTGTACTCATCGATAGTTCTTGTGAACTAAAAACCATGTGTTGTAAATGACATAAGCATATTTACCATGGCATAGTTGAATAAATAACTAAGGATATTTGTTTCCTAAACATACAAAGAACATAATCTATGAATCTTTACCTTTGGCCTTGGATGATTGACTACTCATGCCCATGTCACTTGTCCAACTTTTTCTGATGCAAACATGTGTACATCGAACATGACAACAATATGCATGTGCATTGTATATTGTTCATAATTGATATGGATGTACATTAAACATATTCATTGTGTTTGATTTACTATTACTGTTGGTATACCTTTTGGAAGATTTTACATCATCTTCCTCAGCTGTGGCACATAAGGCTTCATCCTCTTGTTCAATTAGTCTATTTTTTTTCAATGTAGCAATGCAGAGAATACAATGGACATGAAGCCAATTTGCTATGTAGGAACACATGTATAAAAGATTGAATACAATTTTATTTATTTCAATGTAGCAACATAAAATACAATTGACATGAAGATAAGATAATATGTAGGAAGATATGTAGTATCTACATATAAAAAAGATGAGTTGCAAATCAGTAGAATGAATATACGCAGAACAAATGAAATGCAAAGAAATGGAATATGGAATACAGGTAGAAGCATGCACCTTCGTATGTCTTCTTCTACATTTATGGTCAAGATTTCTTTGTCTTGTCTAGTTATTATGTTTGTTTCAATGAAGGAAAGTACAAAATAAAATGAACATGAATGTAAGTTGGTATGTAAGGAAAAACAAGGAATATTTACATATAGTAAATTAGAATCAAAGGAATAGAGTAACAGATAGTGTTAGAAGCATGTACCTTCGTTTTTCTCGATCCATGTCTGTGTCTATATAGAATTATTTTTGTCCAAAATCTATTACAAACGAGGAAAAACTAAGAAGTTGGATGATTCTAGATGAATAATTTGGTTTTGTGCAACAAGTTAGCCAGATATGCTTTGAGACATGGAAATATTATTTTGTAATATGCTTGATGTATATTTCATAATTCAAGTACAATACAAATTGTATCATGATCAAACCAGTATGTATCTAAGATAAAGAGTTTTTATTGTGAAATGGGCACATTTGACCATACATGGTCAATAAGTGCATTTTGTACATGGTTTATCTTATCCAAAAGAAATCGGAGAGTGTAATTGCACATGTAGTTTTCCAATTCTTTTGTTCTGGCACTATTTTGTAGCATGCCAATATTGAAGTCTCGTAGAATGATAATGGTTTCGTTCAGATGTAAATGTTGTAATGCATTTGAAAAAACATTCAATATGTTGGGAAATGTTGCATGCGGAGCAGCATAGAGATTTGATATTGCAATTTCTGATTCATGGAAGATTACTCTTGCTAGCACCATCTCAACATTGTTTTCTTTGAAATGCATATGCTTCAAAATTGTTACATGTTTTTTCACTTATATCATCACTCCATGTGTAATGTAACTTGATATGCAATTGTGATTTGGAAATTGCCTTTTTTGGATGCATAATGTCATGTATGTTTCCTGCAAGCACATAATATCGGATTGCATTGTGTCATAGTCATTAAGTATATCATTCATATGTGCATGTAGGTTGTGCGTGTTAAGTGAGAGAATTGATACAAATGAGTTTGTTTGTATGGATTGGTAATCATATTGTAGATTCCATTTTTCACTATTCCTAAGGCGTTGCATCTCAATATCAACTTTATGTTTGACTTTGAAGTTATCTTTTGTAAGAGCGCTAAGAAAATACAAGGATTCTATGCTTCTGACACGAGACAGAGCTGTGTATACAAGTCCATGTATTCATATTCCAATGGGGTCGAACGCAACACTATCAAGTGTTATCCCTTGTGATATGTGGATTGTACGTGCACATGCAACTTTAATTGGAAACTATTTTCGAATCTTCAATTGACATGTCTTTGCCGATGACGATACTGGTTTTAATATTCCCAAGTTAGGTGTCCAATCGCACATAGTGTTTGAATTATATAGATAAGCTAACTTGTTTTCTTGTCAGTGGCCAATATGCGGGTCATGGAACTTAATCCAGAGAACGTCAAATTTTTCTCTTTTGGTATAAAATTTGAGTATTCCATCTGCACCATTCACCAAGCCATCCTATGAATCATAGTTGT
Source organism: Picea sitchensis (assembly GCA_010110895.2). Lineage (NCBI taxonomy): Eukaryota > Viridiplantae > Streptophyta > Pinopsida > Pinales > Pinaceae > Picea > Picea sitchensis. The sequence continues at coordinate 83,699 of SNQJ01S0119419.1, forward strand.
AGGCATATATTTCAACTAGCATGTCTAATTTCAGGACAAGTTGCAAAGGAAAAGTGGTTGTATGTTGATGACATGGTACATTTCCATGGTTGTCTTCTTCAAGGTCAATTGAATTGATGATGATATCATCGCCAGGCATGAGCGATAGCATGTACCTATTATGCATTGCAACATCGTTATTCTTGTAGAATAGGTAAGGGAAGGTTGGGTCTGTTGGTGGAGGTCACATGCACCTTGAATTGATATATGTTAAGCCATCACATTTTTGGATGTTTGTCCGCATTCTATTCAGAATTGCAATAAATGTTTCATTTCTCTCGCACATTGTAGTATGTAATTCAAAGCATTTTATATTGTATTTCCAAAATTCATGCATCACTATTTTCATATTGACCATAGGTTGTTCAAATATCAAAGAATCTTGGATGGGTTGTGCCTGGTAAAGATCCCCATAGAATATCATGTCAATGTACCCAAAGTATTTGGTGTGAACATGTTTTATGTTTCTCAGTCGATTGTCAATGGAATATAAGAAGCGACTTCCAATCAAAGATGCCTCATCTATGAAGACAAGTTATAGTTCGTCATAAATCTTAGACAAGGTATCAAACATTTCCTTGCTGAGTGGAAGAAAATGTGACTTGTTAAAAGGCATTACAAATGCAAAGTGGACTGTTATTCCACCTACATTATATGCATTTTTCCTCTATATGTAACTATTTGTCTGTTTGGTTTCATAGGTTCAGTCTAATTGTTTGAATCATAGATTCGTATAAGCATTTGGAATAGTGCTTTCACTGTGAATGTCTTTCTTGTTCCTGCCCTACCTGTAAGGAACAAGTGCACAAGAGTGTACATGCTTAAGCGTTTTTTCATTGCAATTTCCTTTAGGATTGCTTGATGTTCTCTATTCAACAATCGTCTAACTCTGTAGTATTCATTATTTTCTATAAAGAAAGGATGGTTTGTGACTTGAAAGCCAATATTGATATGTTTTTCAATGGAAGTTGCTCGAGGACAAGGCAAATATGCTTGCAAGTCATAGGACTCACAGAGAGTTCTAGTTTTTTTATGGTTTGTTAATGTTTCATCAACATTGTCAAGGTATTCTAGTTCATGAACTGCACTTCCTAAATCATCCCATGTTGGGTTGACATTGTATGTAAATCTAGCATCATTGGTTTGTAATGTAGTCTCATAAGCAATATATGCAGCTTCCCATGTAGGGAAGTTATGTTTTAATGTGTTTTCATTTTGATCAAATGGAACGTACAACAATAGTTTTTCTCTACAAAAATTTTCATAGTCGATGTGTTTGTTGTATTTGACAAAGCATATTACATTTGGTTTTTTTATTTTTGATATGGGTGTACCATTTATTTTGTAATGCGATACAAACTCTGCAAGGAATATATGCTTAATAGGAGGTGGATGTTGGAGTTACAATCAATAATAGAGTAACATATCACGTCCTATGAATTATCAAGCTCTTTTTCTAGCAAAGATGGTGGTTTAAGCACATATATGCGTGTGTCAAGTGGAGATGTGTTTATGAAGAGACATTTCCTTAAACTACAGTTTAGAGGGAGTGAAAGTGCAATGTGGACTGCTTGTTGAGAAGACATTTTTTGAAGATTAAGTAATGTGTTTCCAAGTGTATGTATCATTTTCATGGCATCAATATGATTTTTTTTCATTTTCTTTACGTATTCTTCTGAATGCACTTGTCATAGATTTGTCAACCTTTGCCATGTACGAGGTACAATATGATGTTGCAATATATGCATTGAAGACTTACTGTGCATCTGTATTTTCATTCCACATAATTGGCATGTCTTTGGAGAAACCGTTGTTCCAAATATGGGAAAGTTTTTGTTTAAGGAAAATTGTTGGTTTTTTAAGTGTAGATTGTATCACTTCGATGTACTCATCTTCTGTTAGATGTAGTTCTACCAAGAATCCTTCGAAGATCATTTATTCATCGAAGTCTCATTGTTCTAGAAATGGAAACAAATATTTTGATTTCTCAATGAGAACATTGTCCTCTAAACTAATTGGTTCTATGTTTCTTGTTTTTCTCATTGGCGGCACAGGGAAGTTGTATCTGCAATGTGAATTGTTTCGTTTTTACAGCTTCTTGTATGGTAATGTCTTTGAACTTTGGAAAGTTTTGGATCCAAATGGTCCATGTTTCATGTTATGTATTTGTCCAGAAACTGCTGGATTTGTGAGTTGTTTTCATTTCCATAGACCAGTGCACCCTCTATCCATAACAATGTGTGGTCATGCTCACTCCCTCTATTTTAGAACTCAGTCACAAAATAATAGTACAATATTTTTCTGAAGAATGTTTCATCATGACATATCAATTTCCTCAAAGCATTTATTTTATGTCTATAGTAACGAGTACATGTCATTGGGTATTTTCTTATGAGGTAGTTAATGTCATCATTTTCCAATGTATCAATTTGTTTTTTCCTTTTCATGTTCCTATATAATGCAGACACCGTAGTCACGAATCCTAGTGATGCTCTGCACTTGTAAATGTGATGAAAAAATTTGGGGGTACCAATTGTCGGATCATTTGAAATATAGTTTTCTTGTTTTTTTGCAGGTAGTCAGGAGAGATGCGAATGTTTTTGAAATCTATGTATCCAATATCAGATTTTAGGATTTTTTCTAGGTTTTCTTTGTACTTGACATCTTTGGCCAATAACTTTCTTCCTTGTAGCTAACCTTTTCTTATTCACACCCACATGCAAGAGAGCACTTTCTCAATTATTATGCACATTGTTTTGAAAAACAAATTTGTTATGTGACAAGAGAAGTCACCACTTGAATGTAGAAGTTCCCATCGAACCATTTTTTGGTAGCTGAATCATTCCGTGATGTCACTGGCATGTGCATATCTATAGAAAATTGTTGGGAAGTTCATTTCCTCAACAAATTTATCCTTGAATATTCCAAGTGAGCATTGTCCTTCAGTAGGTGCAATTTCGACAATCTTGTCTTGCAAGTCATGAATGCATTGTGAGTAAGTGAATCCATGTATCAATGTTTTAGCATGTCTTTCATTCTCTGATTCATTACTTGTTTCAAATTCACTAGTAGTGTCAAAATTTTGTGGAGAGTTTTCATTTCGTTGTTCAAGAACATGGTTCCAATTATCATTTATATAAATGTTGTGTTCTTTGTATAGGGCCCTGGAACATAATTATTTTAATGCTTTCATGAAAATGTGCACACACACTCTATCTGTTTGGTATGCATTCTTGTATTGAAAACATCTTTTGAGAGATACAACAATTGTCATTGTCTTGCTCATGAATTGTGGCAAGGATTTTTGCATGATGTCTAGTTGGAGAGGCACATTAATAATTGATCCTGTTAAGCCCATTTGGGGTCGTTTATAGCCCTAGGGTATGATTTGTGCAAATGAAATTCGCAGAGACACAAGTCTCTTTTCAAGTTCTATAAGTGTACTTACATCTAGTAGTGGTGTGTTACATCTTATTTGGCTGGGTGTTACAAAGTGTGGCAATTTTCCATTTTCAAGTGATCATTTGCATGTAAGACAAATATTGCTAGTGGAATTTTTTTTATCAGTTAGTGTCAAGCCGAGGTATTCTTTTTGCAATTCAGGGGTGAAAGACTTAGTGTTTTTTGCAAAATTCAATTCCTCGCAAATTGCACATGAAATGGAAGGAGCATATTTAATTTGTTTCATATAGATCTGCTTTGCATCTCTCTTTACTAGACAAGGATGCGTAGTAAGTGTTTGTTGGTTTTCAATGCTAGCAGTTCATGGTGTTGGATCTAGGCTGCGATATGTGATTTTTCCCTCTCAGTCAGTATCATGACTATTGTGGGATATGTAGTTGCACCTGTTTGTCTCACGTATCTGTTTTTTCAACATGTGGTAGTTTAACTTATGGTTGCCACCCGAAACTAGTTTCATTTGTTGACAAGACATGTTGAAGGTGGAATTGACATTTGTTACAAGCATTGCCTCCTCACCATCTCGATGGTGCAAATTGTGATGTTATTTTTCATTGGACATGTGATGTTTGTGTTCAACGGAAAGTGTAAAAATGCGATCATGTTGTGCATGCACAATTTGTTATAGGTTGTGATATGTGAGTTTGTGTTTCTTGGTCGAGCTCCCTTTCACCTCATGATGATTGGTTGTACAACTTAGAGTTCTAGGAGTAACTGTACCAATGCATTTATTTTTTTCACGTATGACCTTTTTCAATTTTTGATAAGTCAGTCTACATTTTTTGTTTATGCTTTGTATGACCTGATGACAATTGGGATGAGTTTCATCCTGATTAGACATAATGTGACGCTTCTGTAGATTCGATGCGGTTTGGGTGTCATGGACAATGGATCTTGAACTGGAAGTATTTCTTATCAAATGTTGGCAATGGATGTGTGGGGTATTTTTTTTCGACGATATGATGTCAATTGTTCGATCGTAATTTGAATCAATATAGTAGGAATGGATAGTACCATTTGATAGGATTGACCACACCTGGATATTTACTCTAAATATGATAGATATCCATTGTAAACATAATGTTCCACCCTCTATATTTCCTTTCTCATATGGCATTGCCATGTTTACAAGGTATTGTTGCCAACTTCCCATTGTCGGCATACTTTCTATGAGATATGGTAGAAGGTGTTTATGCAAGCAGTTAAATGCCTTTTGAATGCCACCTATAATTGCATTGCAAAAGGATTGCACAGTGTAAAGGTGCAATGAGTGCACATCAAACTCAGTTGCTATAAATTATCAAATTTCATTGAACAAACTATATCCACAAGTAGATGTAATAGTTGATGTTATGTTCAATCCATGAGAGTGTATATGATGCATAATTCCTTTCCAGTGCAATTGAAGGTATTTTCAAGTGAGGGACAAGTAAATATGAGGCCCTCCAAGATTGCATATGGATAATGTTTTATAGAGTAGTGGCTCATAATGACCACTTAGAGGATTGGCATCATGGAACAAGATGCAATATGGATCCCTAGATGCAGTTTTGTTGAATAGTAGATATCTTCTTTTTCTTGTTAATGACCAAATTCCAATTGATATATTTATCCACTTGGCCAACCACCATATAAAAAATGTATCTCCCCAAATTCCTCTCTCATGTGGAGGAAAAGTTGCATATGTAGACAACTTCATCTTTGAAAAATGTGTACTAACATCATGTATTCCATGCAATTGGAAAAGAAAATCAGATGCCAATTTTTATTGATACAACTCTAATGCCTCAACGTTTCCATTTTCTAAACATGCTAAGAAATGATCTATCAATCCATTGCGTAGCTCGGTCGAGGAATAACAAAAATGTAACAAAAATTGAAATTCATCGAAGAGGCAATCTCCCACAGTGTACGAGAGTGAATCTAATCTAAAAGGGCCATTTTTATTCAATACTTGGTCGATTTTTCCATCTACAATGGATTATGTATCTATATGATAACACTCAACATCTATTACTTGCTTCGTATTTTAAGTTGTGATTTTCAAGATGTTTCCTAGCTATGTTTAGATAATATGCAAATAGCAAAAAAAGATATAACTATAAGTTCAAAACTACATACCACAGGATAAACGAAAGCGATAACGGGATAAATGAAAGAGAAAGAATTAGGCATTATGGAATTTTACCAAAGGAATGGAACCAACACATACCACAACTTCTTAAGGTTTCAATTATCTTACAAGATGAAGAAGATATTCTAAGATGTTTCAATTATCTTACAATATGAAGAAGATATTCTAAGATGTTTCAATTATCTTACAAGATAAAGAAGATATTCTAAAATTGGGCAATGGGGAACTCATCCTGAGATAGATCAATGAACTATCCATTCAGGTTACAAAGAATCATTTCCACAAGATGAGGTCCAGATGTGAAAATGGTGATGGAAGATGCTTTGGAAGACCCAAAGTCCAACATAAAACTAACAATTATATGTGGTTTTTCCTCAGAGAATAAAATCTTTCCTTGTCATAGCCTGCAAAGAAGGGATGGCAAGGTCCTCGTAGATGCTTGCTCTGCAATGAAAACTCTGAATTCGTTTGGAAAATCCCTTTGCACTGCCATTTTCCAAAGAGTTATGGTATGATGTCTAGGACATGAAAGTGGGAATATGTGATTGGAAGGGGACAGTCTAATAAATGCACTAAACATATGGTTTCAGGAACATAAAGATGAGGAGAACATTCCATTTCCTTTTTTGTATGTCAGTATGGCTGTGACATAGGTGGGTTATGTTTCATCATTGACATGCAAAGGCAACAATGTAAGGTCTCTACCCCAGAGCCTTATAAAACGCAAGTTAAAATAGAGGATAGATAAATGTTATCCTATACAATTTAATCATCAACATATAACCATTTAATATTCAACATAAATTAAATTTATTAACAACATGAAAATAAATTACATAACAACCACATAACACAACATATTCATCATATTCAATAGCTTAATGATAACCACCTAAAATCATGAAAATACATACCTCTGTTTGATGTTATTTCTCCAATTTCTGTCTTTCCTCGTTGTTGCTCTGCCCAAACTCTGCCCAAAACCAAATCTTTCCTCCATGCTAGCTAGGAACAGATCCTATCCGACTCCCTAGCTCCAGAATTCTTTGAGGATTCTTGGCCCCCAAGCCCAAAACTCCCAGCAAATGATGCACCACTGTAACAGTCCACCCAAACTCCAAACCAGAAAAATACCCACCAGAAAATACAGTCCTCAGTCTCAAATAATGCTTCCTTTCCCAAAAATTCCCAAAAGTCCTTCTCCTGAATACCTCTGCCCCCTCATATCCTCCTTCACATTCACCGCCTCCTCCCTTCATTCAATTCCACCCACCTTATCCCTCCATTTGATACCTTATCCCTCCATTCAATAACCTATCCCTCCATTCAATGCCTTATCCCTTCATACGTTAAGTTTTCTAATAAATAAATTAAAAATTATTAAGCTTTTAATTCGTTACCCAAACCTTAAATGAGTTAATTAATTAATTAATCAACATATATAAACAATAATAAATAAATAAATAAATAATATTATTAATAAATAATATTATTAATAAATAATCATTATTTAACTAATATATATTAGGACAATCAATTATTTAATTAATTATACTTGATAAACCTTAAGCGTTCATTTGACTAGGGTTGTCACATACACCCACCCTTCAAGAAACTTCCTCCCGAAGTTAAAGTATTTTATGATACAAGGGAAAAGAAACACGGTTCACACATTCTTAACAAATAACCGACATTATTAGTAAGTAAGCCAAGAAACTCATTCATACTAGTGTACATGTTCAAGAAATGCATGTGTAGCTAGTACATACAAGTCTTGTTCATGTACTAATATCAATAACTATCATCTCTATAGTAATTTCCATATGCATCCAATCCATTCAACAAGACTATTCATTTTATAAAAGACAATAAACCAATCAAATGTTTGCGAAATCCTTCAATTACTATTATCTAGCTCAACAATGTTATTTAGACAATTGTAGTTTAGTTATATAATTATGAATATTCATATACATATACATTTTCTTTTCAGAAGGAAAAACAATAAATTCCACCATAAGACAAATCTCCAAACACTCTCAACTATTTCTACTCATCCTTCCTCCCTAACTTACTTCCATCCTCCATTCCTATCCTTCCTCTACTGGACTATCTTGGAGCATCAACTATATTGACCTAACTCCAAATAGAACCCATAAGTGGAAGTGTCACTAACTTGACCAAGCTTCCCCAGCAGGCAACTGATAGTCATCATCACACGTCTAGGGGAGCATGAGCTAACATCGTCCTCTCATGACTTCAGGTTTTGGAGGATACACGGTGGGAAATGCCTCCACCCCTCCTAATCATAACTAGGGTCCACACCCTACAATGGAATATATAGTGGCACCGTGTTGCTGGGAGTTTTGTCATCGTCTATTCAGTTTTGGGCAGTCTTACCACCTAAAATCCTGCACTGGTCCACATATCATAGCAATGCATCCAAACCAATATAATTTCACATACAAAGATTCATACCATATTGTTTCTCGACCAGCGGTCATGACATTCACTTTCATCATCATATCCCTTGGCTATTTCATAGCCCATAACCTGCAGATTAGTTTGTAACACAAACTCATACATTTCTATGCATTATCATCATGTAATTTCACACAACCATAATTTCAATTCGGTATCCGCGTACCAACAACTTTAACATCAAAGTTTTCAAGTTAGAAATAGATCTCATAATATCCCATAATTCAATTAATGACACCTATTCATAAAATTATCATTTACAAAATAGATTGCATCATATCCAACATCATTCTAATAGCATTTAAACCCTCATAGGATTCTCATTCACAATATATTGCATCATATCCATCATCATCAATAAAATTTTAAATGTTCATAGAATTTACATTCACAATGTGTCGTATCATATCCATCATCATCAATATTTTAAACATTCATAGAATTTACATTCCTACATAGTAGATCGCATCATATCCATCATCATCAATAATATTTTTAAACGTTATAAAGGTTCATATGTCTTAAAAATTCAAGTGTATTATTTAATAGTCTCGCATGAATAGAAAATAAAGGTGTGTAGGCCTCGGGGTAATCTTAGTTGTCTAAGTCAAAGGTGGTGTTACATACCAACCTTGAGAAACATATTCTCAATTGGTAAAGTGAGGATAATCTCGTTGTAGTGTTTTGGTGTCTTCCCAAGTAGCAGATCTTTGGACTATACTTGTCCCCTTGGACCTTAACTCGGTCTACCATACGGTTCCTGAGATTTCGGACTCTCTGATTCCAATATCGCATCTGTTCTACGGTGAGGGTTCTCGTGTACGATACCTGCAATTCCTTCAATTTAGTTTATGTGATTCAAAAGCAACACCAATGATGTAGAACATATACATGAAAAGCATTATGAGTTTATGCAAGTGGGGTGTAAGCGTGTGAGGCGATAGGCAGGGTCCAATTTTCTCTTGGATTTTGAATAGTCCTATAAATCGAGGGTGACAACTTTGTCCTTATCACCGAGCAGAGTAATGGTACTCTTAATATAAGCACGATACAAATGAAAACCGGGTATCACTTTACAACCCGATTAGGTTCAGTGTGCATCCACATAACTTTTCGCCTATCTGTACTTCCTTTAGTCTCTGCCTAATGTCCGGATCACCTATTCCTCCATCTCTTGAATCAATTATTTCCCAAATGTTACTCGGTCTTCTAAACTATCCCAACTCAACGACGTTCAACATGGCCTTCCATACGAGCCATTAGGGTTGAATTCTGATGGAGCTATGAAACTATTATTGTAGGAAAACTCTACCAAAGATAGGTACTTCTCCCAATGGGTTTGATTATCCATGACATCACGTCCTAATCATTTCTTCATGACTTAATTTACTCTCTCGATTTTCCCATCTGTTCAGAGGATGATAAGTTGTGCTTAAGTTCAGCTGATTCCCAACGTTGACTGCAAACTTGTCAAAACCTAAATTGAATCTGGAGTCCTATCTAAAATGATGTTCTTAGGTATCTTGTGCAAACGGATGACCTCACTTACAAACCTACGTACATCGGTGACACATCGTAAGTGTCTCTAACGGAATAAAATGAGCACTCTTGGTTAAGTTATCCTTCTACAAGAATGACATTGTGTCTATGAGATATTGGCGGAAACCCCACAACAAAATCCACATAGATGATGACTTCCCTTGGACATAGGAACATCATGTGTGGTTTAGGAGCCTTCAATTGATGGTGGTCAGCTTTCATTTGTTGACCCTCTAGGCATTTGGTGATGAAATGGACTACATCGGCCTTCATGCCTACCAGAGAAAAGCTTCCCTCATGTTTGCCACATCTTTTCTTCACACCGAATGCACCTGATAAGTTTCTCTATGGGCTTCCTTCAGTTTGATGCTTCAAATATCCCCATTTCCAAGGATGTACATCCTTCCCAAATATATCAATAGTCATCACAGCTGGACTATATCCTTCATACTTTGGATTTATTTGCCTCCCACTCTGGAGGTTTAGTAACCTTTAAATATCAGCTTCATCTCCTTGGAGTTGCGTCAACACAAGTTCCCTCTGTTACAGTTTGTGGAGCTGATTATCTTCTGATAGAGAGGTCCTTGCTTTTGTGTTTATACCCATGAAGTATTTACACCCCATAAGTATACACAATCTTCCATGGCGAGTGCGGAGAGGAGTACCCCTCTGTGAGTCAGAGATATCCCCGTGGGGAATGCAGAGTGGCAGGCCCCAATCAGTAGAGGTGAAGCCCGGCATGCCTTATAAAGTATATTGCAATTTCATTGTCAATCTAGACCATTCATTATAAAGGTTGAATCTAACAGTAGAATTATGTTAGGGTTTTTTCCTAGAAGGCAACCCTCTTTTATGAAATGTGCGAGGCTATGATTGAGGTGAATATTGTATTCTGAGAGGGGATCTTGTGAGAGGAAGTTCTGTGGGTTTGTTGTAGGTTGTATCCGCTTCATTTCTTTGGATAACCGCAAAGGAAGGACACGGCAATTTCTCTGGTGGTATTGCTTATACTTGGGTGAGCTTGACGTAAATCATGTCTCTTATGATACGTGTCTTCGTGTATTGTTTGCATTTTTATTTTGTGCTCGCGGTCTGTTTTTCTAACACCTCAAGTTGACCTTTAAAGGTACCAAGGAGAAAACACGTGGCCTCCTACGAGGCATCTGTGACTACATTTTTCCTTTCCCTTGATGTATGAAGCACCAAAATCATACTCACTCATAAATTCACTCCATCACCTTTGCCTGGAATTTAGATTCCTTTGAGTGAAGAGATGTTTTAAACTTTTTCACTCCATCACCTTTGCCTGGAATTCAGATCCCTTTGAGTGAAGAGATGTTTTAAACTTTGATGGTCTGTTTTGAGCTCAAAGTTTCACCCCACAAGATAGTGCCTCCAAAGTTTTAGAGATAGCATTACAGCTACCAACTCTAAATCATGAGTAGCATAAATCTCTTTGTGTTTCTTCAACTTCCTTGACACATAAGCTATCACTCCTCCATACTACATTATCATGGCCCCCAACCCTTGCTTCAAGGCATCTGTGCAGACTATGAAGTCCTTTTCCATATCCGACATTCGTAGAATCGACACACTAGTTAGTAATCTCTTAAGCTCGATGAATGCACTATCATATTCTTCTATACAGTCATACCTGACCCCCTTGCATTGCAAAGTGGTGATGGGTTTCGCTATTTTAGAAAACCCCTCCACAAATCTCCGATAATAACCTGCTAGCCCCATGAAGCTTCTTACCTCATGGGCATTTTTCAGCACTGACCATTCCATAATGGCCTTTACCTTTTCTGGGTCCATAGAGATTCCTTCACCAGAAATGATATGACCTAAATAGTGGATTTATTTCTGGAAGAAGGAACACTTCAACAACTTCCCATACAATTTGTTCTCTCTAAGGCAGGACAACACCACTCGCAAGTGTTCCTCATGTTCTCTTTCGTTCTTGGAATAGATGAGGATGCCATCTATAAAGACTTGTACAAAATGGTTTAAGTACTTCCAGAATACTCCATTCATGAGGCTCATGAATACTGCTGGCGCATTGGTCAATCCGAAAGGTACTACAAAAAACCCATGATGCCCAAACTGAGTTCTAAAGACATTCTTTTGGATATCGTCTTCCTTAATCCTTAACTGGTGATACCCTGATCGCAAATCAATCTTTGAGAATATCGCTGCTCCTTTCATCTGATCGAAGAGATCATCTATTTGTGGCATTGGGTACCTATTTTTTACTGTAGCACGGTTCAAGTCCCTGTAATCTATACAAAATCGTAAGGAACCATCCTTCTTCTTCACAAATATTACTGGTGCACCCCAAGGTGAGACACTGGGCCTTATTAGCCCTAAGTCGAGTAGCTCTTTCAACTACATCTGCAACTCACAAAGTTCTAGCATTGTCATCTCGTACAAAGTCTTGAAAATTGGTTCTGCACCAGGTTTTAGCTCAATAGTAAAATCAAGCTCCCTCTCAGGAGGTAACCCTGGTAACTCGTTCGAAAAAACATCCTTAAATTCTGACAATACTGGGTACTGATCCAAGGAGGGTCCCTTCCTTTCATTCACCTCTTCCACTACATACACTCGACACCCTTGCCTCATGCACCGCTTAACCTTCATAGTTGAGATAAAGTGTAGAGACACCCGTCTCCGTACACCATGGATCTCTACTGGTCTTCCTTCATTGTCGACACAAAGCACCCTTTTTGCAAAAAAATCAACCAAAGATCGATGAGCTTCCAACCAATCCATTCCAATGATTAGGTCATACGTCCCGAGAGCAGTGACGTATACCTTCAACCTGGTAGTACACACTCCTAGGTCTACTATACAATTATTGATGCTAGGTCCTACCACTTTTTTTTCCTTCGAAGCCATCTCGACTTGTTTAAAGTCATCATGCTCGTAGGCTTCCAACCCACTCTTTTCTAATGAAGATGGTGAAATGAAACTATTTGTAGCACCAGAATCAAATAAAATATTAACATTGATATGATTTAGCGTACCTGATGACTCCACCACCATGGATTGATTTTCTGCCTGGTGATTATTAACCGTTGCGTAAATCTGGTGGCTGCTAGTTGGTCTTCCCATTAGGGCCTTTCCTTCTCTATGCACAAATCTTGATTGGAACTCTGGGCAGTCACGATGGTAATGGGATCCTCCAAATCCCTAATAGGTAACACGATATTGAACTTGCACATTGTTCTGTGACTGTCTCTGAAATGAGTTCCTTCCCCTAGAACCTCTGCCCCTACTAGCTGCTTCCTGAGATGGTCATGGACCTGTCTGCGTCGTTGGTGATGAACGGGATGTTGCACTTGCTACCATTGAAATCCCTATGGCTACTGTCCTTGGTGCGAGTCTATGACCATATGGAGGTGGCCTTGAGCCCCCTCCCCTGGGAAATGTCCTAGGGGCCTTCCCCGCGAATCCAGGATGATGCAAAAAGGTCGATCTCGTACCTCCAATTAAGTTCATGTGTTCCTCTGCATAAAGCACATTTTCCACATCTTTTTCTACTGAATACAGTTTCCACATCCGCACCATAGCCCTTATCTTAGGTTTTAACCCATAGACAAAGTGTTCTGCCTATCGTTGGTCATTATCCATATATGAAACATATTTGACCAATTCCATAAACCTAATCTCATATTCTTCTACGGTTTTGTTTCCCTGTACTAGAGAATGAAATGCTCCCACCTGTTGCTCCTCATAGTAAGCTGGTAGATATTTCCTTCGGAACCTCTCCTCAAAAAGTTCCCAAGATACGATGTCCGGGGTAAGATGCAGTTTCCTTTCCAGATTGCCCCACCAGTTCAAGGCACTATCTCTCAACTGAAAAATCACTATCTTTGTCTTTAAAATGGACGCATAGTCTCTTAATGCAAAATGCCTTGTCATGCCTTCCAACCATGCCTCAGCACGACCCCTGGAAAATTCTAGAAGTTTGATCTTCTACAGTTTTCTAGTGATGTCTTCGGGTGGAGGTCCTCCCCCTGAATCCCTTGATGCTTATGGGTTACCCGTTCCAGATGGTGGAGGATCCACTTCGATCATTGTTGGTTGATGCCCCTTTAAAGTCTCATTTATGACCTCCAAAGAGCACAGTATGAGAGCTAGTTCAGGCGATGGTGGTGGAAGCACTGGCGGTCCCTACGACGATGCCCCTTGGTCTCGATTTCTTCGAGTCCTTACCATCCTGTATATTTTAATATGCATCAACCAAAGTTGTTAGGGTGAGTTCAAGGACATTTCACATTTGCGCAACTTATACTAGAAAACAGGGTTAGGCGTAAGTTTTTTTTTACTTGTCTGTAAACAGACGTTACTCTCTTTAGGGGAGGTGGCTAGGTTAGGGTTAAAGCGTCTAATCTTGGGTTCACTGCCTATGAAAACTACTGAATCCCTCTCCTGGTAACTATGCAAGCATTGCACCACACTCGTCAATTCCTCTAGCTTACTTTCCTAGAATGCATGAAACCCCCTCCCGCTTATCTTGGTCTAAGTCTTTAAACTTTTCGTTTAAAGCTAATTAATGTGATTTTCAACCTAATTTTGATTAATTATTAATAACTAATGAGTTAATCACCTTAGTTTTAAACCTATACAAGTTTAAACCTATATTTAAATCTATAAAAACAATTATATAATTTAAATTAATTTAAAATATATATTTTAAATTATATTTAAAATATAATTTTAAAATATATCCATCGTATCTCTCATTTTTTTTTTTAAACAATTTCCTATGGCTTGAGAAATCACATGAATGTGAATCTATTCTGTCAAGCCACCTGTAGTGAAATTGGGTTAAAATTTTATTGTATTCATTTTTTTTTCCAATGCTAGTCATTTCCATGGGTGTTCAGAATTAGTTCTAGATTTGAGATTTTAAGTCAGCAGAGATGAACCAGAGGAAGATTTAGAATGTCTCATTTATTTCTATTATATTTAGACTGATGTTTTCATTCAAATCTAACAATGTTTTGTTTCAAAATGTTGTACTTTTATTTTTTCTTGCAATTCATTTTGCACTTCAGCAATGCTTGCCTTCAGCTTAATTTTGTTTGTGTCTACAATTAGAAGCATTGCAGGATATAACATTTCAAACAAAACATGAAAAGAGAAACAAATGGTATAGGATACCCTATGGAAAAGACTCATAGACCATATTTCCTTATAACCTTTGTTCATTAACAATATCATGAACATTTGTTGGTTTCTAGGTTTGAAATATGCAATTGTTGTTTATGTAAATTTTCAAAAGCACAGTTGATTAATAACTTCCGTTGTTGCAGAAGAGATGAATTTATTTGATGCAAAACACCCCTTAAAGGTTCCAATCATTAAGAGTCAATTGGCCCATCTAGCAGCTTATAACAAAATGGTTTGGGAGTCAAAGCTGGTTGTGAATAGCTAAAAGAAGTTGTTTAAATTTTTGGGTGGGTAGGTAGGCCCTTAGCTCCAGATTTTAAACGAGGGCTCTTACACCATGTGTAAGTTCTCTACCCCAAAGCCTTATAAAATGAAAGTTAAAATAAAGGATAGATAAATGTTATCCTGTACAATTTAATCATCAACATATAACCATTTAATATTTAGCAGAAATTAAAATTATTAGCAGCATGAAAATAAATTACATAACAACCACATAACACAACATATTCAACATATTCAACAGCTTAATGATAACCACCTAAAATCATGAAAATACATACCTCTGTCTGATGTTGTTTCTCCAATCTCCGTCTGTCCTCGGTGCTACTCTGCCCAAACTCTGCCCAAAACTGAATCTTTCCTCCCTGCCATCTAGGAACAGAGCCTATCCAGCTCCCTAGCTCTAGGATTCCGTGAGGATTCCTAGCCCCCGAGCCCAAAACTCCCAGCAACCGATGCACCCCTGTAACAGTCCACCCAAACTCCAAACCATAAAAATACTCACCAAAAAATACAGTCCCTAATCTCAAATAATGCTTCCTTTCCCCAAAATTCCCAAAAGTCCTTCTCCCGAATGCCTCTACCCCCTCATATCCTCCTTCCCATTCACCGCCTCCTCCCTTCATTCAATGCCACCCACCTTATCCCTCCATTTAATACCTTATCCCTCCATTCAATACCCTATCCCTCCATTCAATGCCTCATCCCTTCATACGTTAAGTTTTCTAATAAATAAATTAAAAGTTATTAAGCTTTTAATTCGTTACCCAAACCTTAAATGAGTTAATTAATTAATTAATTAACATATATAAACAATAATTAATTAATTAATTAATATTATTAATAAATAATCATTATTTAACTAATATACATCAGGACAGTTAATTATTTAATTAATTATACTTGATAAACCTTAAGCAATCATTTAACTAGGGTTGTTACAAAGAAGATTTCTTGGTCAACACTTTTCGGGGATAGAAATACATTCACGTTTCTTTGATCCCAACAACTACATATAAGGATGTTTTGTAAGAGCATTTTCACTCAGGTATTATTTCTAGTTTTTTTTTACATTTGCTTTGATTTTCAACACTTCCTAGTATTGAAAATTCTTACCTGCAAACTGAAAATAGTAAACAAAAAACAACAAATAGGAAAGAAACCATAGTACTGAAACTTACTTGTGAATGGGGAATGACATAAGTGCAGTTCCAAATGCGGGTGCATAATATCAACCCTGCAAAATGCAACAACAAGTCCAACTGCGGATGCAGGACACCAACTTTGCAAAGTTGAAGCAAGCAAGGGTGCATGATTTCAACCCTGCAAAGTGAAAAAATAGGTCGAACTACAGGTGCAAGACTTAAACCTTGCAAGGTTGAAGCAAACAAGAGCAAGCAACAAACAACAAACCAATGAGAAAGCACCAAGAGGTCCAACTACAACTGCAGGACCTTAACTTTGCAAATTTGAAGCAAACAAAAATAAGCAGCATCCAGCGAACCAACAAGCAAACAACAACCAGTGAACCAGTAATGTCGGTGGAGAAAAATATTTCCCAAATTCACTGCAGACAAGATTGTATCCAAAAATCGAAGGAAAATGTATTGTGACAAGCCTATTAAGTAAAAATTTAAGGTTGTCAGGCCTATTAAGTAAAAATTTAAGGTTGTCAGGATTGTTTAAGGGCCTCACACTATGTAGACATTTAAAAAAGAATGCAGTGTGTCGGGCCTATTTATGTACTTAATAATAAAAATGCATGTTTAAGTACTTAATAGAAATGAGTGTCGATACTAAAAACTTTGGATATCTAAACATTTAAATAAAAATAATAAAAATTCAAAAACACTGTAGATGATCAAAACTTTGGATATGTTAACATTTAAAACATTGGGAATAAAGAAGTTGGCAATAAGACTTCGAATCTATTCTCCAATGAGATCATGACATATAAGGTTTTTTTTATTATATAAAAAATAATGTTTTTAGTTCTCTAGTT
>SNQJ01S0119420.1:1500-13531 GCA_010110895.2 Picea sitchensis
GGAGAGAGAGAGTGTGTGAGAGTGTGAGAGGGGGAGAGAGAAAGATAAAGAGTAGGGGTAGAGAGAGTGTGTGAGAAGGAGGGAGAGAGAGACAAAGAGGGGGGGTAGAGAGATGGATAGTGAGAAGAAGGGAGGGAGAGAGGGAGACATAGAAGGGGGGTAGAGAGAGAGTGAGAGGGTGGGGGTGTTGTAACAAATTTTGAAATTTTGACTTTCGGTAACTTACGAGAGAAAAAAATAATATTGTTTAACTACCAAAAGTGTAGATGTGAGAAAACAACAGTTTTTATGTCACGTGCATCACTGGATGTTCTCTACCTGACATCTTCAGTCAAATAATGCCGAAATCAGCCCCAAATGCCACAACAATATAACAGTCATGAGCCAACTCACGAACAATCCAAGACAAGGTTCATGTGAGAATCAAAGAAATGTACCATATGTTCAAGTGTTGAGTCACAAGGAGAATGAATGGAAGCATTGGCAGTGGAACGACTGCATACACTGAGCATTAAGCCACATGAAAAACAAATCTCACGAGTCCAGGGTTTTTGGCCACCGGGGATTTGGCCAACATAGATATTTTAATAACTACATCCTCGATCCCGGAATTCACTAAAGTATTAAAGGATAATTTGGGTTAATTAAAGATTAAGAAATATTAACATGAATAAATCTCATCGCGATTTTACGATTCAAGATTTCTCGCATCAAGCATTATCGAAGTCCCAACACTTAAATCTACGAAAGGTTAAAGATTAATTGCTAATCCTGACTAATTAAGAGATTAAGACAAATAATTATTGTCTAATTAATCCCATTGTGATTCGGGATTCCTTGCATGTCATAACTCTTGAAGACATGATACCCAAAACATTGAAACCTGAAATCCCGAAATATGCCAAACTTCTTTAGAAAAACACAATTTCCTCAGTCGTGGAGAGGTCATTTTCCACATTCAAATAGTCTATTGACATCAAAAACTCCTAATATTTCCAGTGGTTTCTTCATAATTTCATTTGTATCTTTGGAAGGCAGTCAAAATTCCCCCGAAAGATGAGGTTCGTTTTCATAAATGTGGCATTTTTTACTATACTGAGTCATCATTTTCAAATGATGATTGTGAGCGACTGGAGTATCATTTTGAGAAACGGTTGGAGTATTTTGTGCCTAACACATAAGAGATCATTAGCCTCTCTCAGTTTTCCTACATGTGTGACATATTGGGAGAATCAAATCCATCTCCGAACCCTAATGTTCGGATTTCATATTTTCCTGTTTTGACACATGTTTGTTAAATGCATATTTGGGGAAAATGAAAACGGATATCAGGAAACTGAGAGAGTTTTTTGTTCAAAATAAATAGATTCACAAAAGAATCTTTCAGTTTATACACAGATGTCGTGATTCGATAGATACGGATCCATAACCGTAGCCCCAGTTTTCAGCAATTTGGCCCATTTTCTATGGCAAAAAGTTCTAAGAATTGGTTGTAATTGTTGTTATCTTTTAGATTAGAGAGGATTTCGACCTCAATACATATAGGAGGCATATTTTAAAAATAAACAGGGAAAGGACATAGGAGTAGTACTCCTGGGCTGTAGCTTTCATTTTCAGTTTAATAAAAGATTGCAGAAGCATGTTTTATCCATATCAAAGATTCCTGTGAGGTTGCTTGCATATTTTGTCCATTTTCTTAGTTTCAATATCACTCCATCTATATTTTCTTCTCGATTTGTAACTATTTTTTAATAGAATTCATCCTCTGTTAGATGCTCTATTGCAGACTGATTATAGGTTGTTTCTTGCAAAGATCAAGGTTTATAATTCATCCTTTGCTAGATGCTCTATCCCAACAATCTATTTTCACTGATTTATGCTTGGAATTCACTCATCATTAAGTGATCCTTGTGTATTGATATGTTTTCTCTTTATTCTGTTGCCATACGTTTATAAATCCTTCTCTTTGTAAGAAGCTTCTATCTCACCTCTGGTCCATGGATTTCCATTTCTGAAACACTCTTGTTATTTGCTTGATCATTTGACTCCATGCCCAATGGACTACCTCCTGGTCCAACCCACCAACCCTAAAAACCCAAAAAATTTTGTTACCCACAGAGCTACCCACTGTTAATCTTATTGAATATCCTATTGTGACATATTTTCAAGAGATCCCTCTTGGATTGGAAGGGGCAGTTTCCAATCAAAAGAGGTTCAAGGTTATCTCAAAATTTACTTGCATGCAACCCAAGTCAAGTCTGAGTGAAAAAATTTATTTCATTTTAAATGTGCTAAGGCTTGGCTCTATTATAGCCTAGAGTCAACTCTTGCGACAACATTTTTTGGCATTGTTGTCGGGGACGGAGGACAAAGTGATCTTCCCTGGGATACAACATAAGTTCATATCTATCTCTTGATGGTGAACAAGGGATAGGCATTCAATTGGTTGTGATCATTCACCTGGCGACTCCTTGGTTCGAAGACTCTACATGATTCACTGGCGACTCCATTGGTCTCAAAATGTCAAATTCGTTCACTGCTCGAATTTTTGCAAGGTTTTCTTCTCTAGACTTTACAAATGTTTATGGTTTTCCCAATACTGTTCCAGACATCAAAGTTTGGGAAGATGTCCTTCCTAAATTTGGAGAATATGCGAACGACAATCCCGCTCATCACTTGTTTCAATTCCAAAAGCTCATGGATGAGTTAAATATACATCATGAAAATGTCCTCATGAATTTGTTTATGTTTTCGTTGGAAAGAGATGCTAGACTCTGGTATAAAGCTTTACCCCATTCCAATATTCCTTCATTGAAATATTTTCACATACTTTTTCATCAACATTGTAAAATAATCTACTCGACTAAAATACTTTTTGAAGATTGTTGTAATATAGAATTTATAAGTCAAAAAGATCAAACAAATCATCTTGAAGAGAAGGAAGAAATATCATAAATTTCTCAAGTTGATGAAGATGATCAGTATGAGGAAGAGTTGGCTCAAAAAGAAGTTGGATATGATAGCTCTTGTGGACATATTCAAGAAGAAGACATTCAGCATCACAGCCAATCTGCAGAAGAGAAAGGAAATAATTCTTGTTTTATCCAGAAAATGGAAAGACCACCTTCTCCTTTGACTGAAGAACAAATATATCTACTCCTGCATAGTCATGTTACAGACCTTGCTCACACAGATTTGCAGTGTATACACAGTCCCGGATATGAGATTCAGAATTCTTCCATTTCTGAAAATATTAATTTGTTTTTAAAAAATGATAGTCATGTGTTTGATGAAACTCTACAGGAAGTTAATGGACCTATTTATGATGATGATCTGTAGCCAGGAAATTAGCTTGTAAGCCATTTTTGTTTCATGAAGAGGATAGGGTCATCACATTCAATAGTCTTGAAGGAAGTTTGTTGTTCAAGGATGCCTTAGACTGTGATTTGGAGGAGTATAAATCTGAGATAGACATCATGCCAGAGAAAGGAATAGAATTTCCCATGCTTGAGAAATCCACAGTCGATATTCCAAGCATTTTTCTGACTGATGACACTCTTGAGTTATTCGTTGAACCTAAATATGATGAGTACACTGATGATTATAATATTGTTTCTCTAGAACAATTTGTTGTAGGGTTTTTATGGAGGAATGATGGCCTTCAGACAGATGCCATATCAGATGAAGGATTTTTGGATATCCTCTTTGAGGATGATCCTGAGAAAAATAAAGTGGAGCATACAGTAGTCTTTGATGAATCTTGTTATTTAAAACCTCGGGACCATTTATTTTTTCATGATCCTTTTGTTGACCTTTTAGATTCATTTAATGGAGGAGTATGCTATGTCATGGATATTTTGTCACAGGAATTGAGGAAAAGTTTGAAAATTCATGATCAACAACACTTCAGATGGAATTTGTCAGTTTCCTTTTTCAGCCTGCTCAAAGAAAGTGTGAGCAGATTTCAAATAAGTACACAGTTTTTGGATTGGCTTCACTGACATTTTTGTATCATTTGATTCAGTGGGAATTTTTTCAGTAGTTAGAGTAGGTGATGTATATAAATATTCTTGACTTTGAGCATTAGAGTACATCAGTGTTTTCCAGTATGTTTCCAGTTTAGTTTGGAATCCAGTATGGTTTTGTTTTAAAGCGTTACAACTCCATAGACCAATGAATGCGTAAGTGGTTTTTGTTTCGGAAAGGTGCAAGTAAAGTGACAGATTTCGGAGTTTTATAAGGATGATTTCAGGTCTCCCAATGGATGAAGGAATGTGGTATACTATTCTTGGTGCTTTGTAGGAAAGCACCATCCCTAGATGAAGCCTCTGTTGTAACAAATTTTGAAATTTTGACTTTCGACAACTTAGGAGAGAAAAAAATTATAGTGTTTAACTACCGAAAGTGTAGATGTGAGAAAACATCCATTTTTCTATCACGCGCATCACTGAATGTTCTCTACCTAACATCTTCAGTCAAATAACACTAAAAGCAACCCCAAATGACACAACAATATAATAGTCATGAGCCAACTCACAAACAATCCAAGACATGGTTCACGTGAGAATCAAAGAAATGTACCATATGTTCGAGCATTGAGTCACAAGGAGATTGAATGGAAGCATTGGCAGTGGAATGACTGCATACACCGAGCATTAAGCCACATGAAAAACAAATCTCATGAGTTTGGGGTTTTTGGCCATCGGGAATTTGGCCGACATAGATATTTTAATAAATATAGCCTCGATCCCCGAATTCACTAAAGTATTAAAGGATAATCCAAGTTAATTAAAGATTAATAAATATTAACATTAATAAATCTCATCGCAATTTCGCGATTCAGGATTTCTCGCATCAAGCATTATCGAAGTCCTGACACTTAGATCTACGAAAGGTTAAAGATTAATTACTAATCATGATTAATTAAGAGATTAAGACAAATAATTATTGTTTAATTAATCCCATCATGATTCGGAGATTCCTTGCATGTCATAACTCTTAAAGACATGATACCCAGAACCCCGAAACCCGAAATCCCGAAATATGCCAAACTGCTTTAGAAAAACGCAATTTTTTCAGTCTTGGAGAGGTCATTTTTCCCATTCGAATAGTCAATCTAGATATAAAAATCCTAATATTTCTAGTGGTCTCTTCAGAATTTCAATTGCATCTTGGTAAGTCAGTCAAAAGTCCCCCGAAATATGAGGTTCGTTTTAAAAAATGTGACATTGTTTACTATGATGAGTCATCATTTTCAAATGATGATTCTGAGCGATTGGAGTGTCATTTTTAGAAACGGTTGGAGGATGTTGTGCCTAACACATCGGAGATAATTAGCCTCTCTTAGTTTTTCTACAGGTGTCACATATTGGGAGAATCAAATCCATCTCCGAACCCTAATTTTCGGGTTTCATATTTTCCTATTTTGACACATGTTTGTTAAATGCTTATTTTGGGCAAATGAAAATAGATATTAGGAAACTGAGAGAGGTTTTTGTTCCGAATAAATAGATGAAAAAAATAATCTTTCGGTTTATACATAGTTGTCATGATTCGAGAGATACAGAGCCATAACCACAACCCCATTTTTCACCAGCTTGGCCCATTTTCTATGGTAGAAAGTTTCAAGAATTGGTTGTAACTATTGCTATCTTTTAGATTAGAGAGGATTTCGACCTCAATACATTTAGGAGGCATATTTGTAAAATCAATGGGGAAAAGACATAGGAGTAGTAGTCTTGGGCTGTAGCTTTCATTTTCAGTTTAATAAAAGATTGCAAAAGCATGTTTTATCCATATCAAAGATTCTTGTGAGGTTGCTTGCGGATTTTGTCAATTTTCTTAGTTTCAATATCACTCCATCTACATTTTCTTCTCGATTTGTAACTGTTTTGTAATATAATTCATCCTCTGTTAGATGCTCTGTTGCATATTGATTATAGGTTGTTTCTTGCAAAGATCAAGGTTTAGAATTCATCCTTTGCTAGATGCTTTGTCCCAACCATCTCTTTCCACTAATTTATGCTTGGAATTCACTCATCGCTAAGTGCTCCTTGTGTATTGATATATTTTTTCTTTATTCTAATGCCATACTTTTATAAAGCCTTCTCTTTGTAATCAGATTCTATCTTGCCTCCGTTCCATGGATTTCCATTTCCGAAACACTCTTATTATTTTCTTGATCATTTGACTCCATGCCCAATGGACTACCTCCTGGTCCAACCCACCAACCCTAAAAATCCAAAACTTTATGTTACCCATAGATCTGCCCACTGCTAATCTTATTGAATATCCTATTGTGACATAGTTTCAAGAGATTCCTCTCGGGTTGGTCGGGGTAGTTTCCAATCAAAAGTGGTTCGAGGTTATCTCGGAATTTACTTGCATGCAACCCAAGTCAAGTCCGAGTGAAAAAATTTATTTCATTTTAAATGTGCTAAGTCTTGGATTTATTACAACCTAGAGTTAACTCTTGCAACAACAGGGGGAATACATAGGGAGACAAAGAGGTGGCATAGAGAGAGAAATAGGGGAAGAGAGAGTGAGAGTGAGAGTGAGACTAAGAATGAGGAGAGAGAGAAAGGGTGAGAGTGGTGGAAGAGAGAATGGGGGTAATAGGAGAGGGAGGGAAAAATAGGTGGAGAGAGAGAGAGAGAGGAAGAGGGGGGGACAGAGAGAGAGAGTGGGTATGATATTCTGAGGCATATCAAGGCAAGGTATAGGTATCAATCTAGGTATTTCCATGCCTTGTGATGTCTAAGTATTTCCATGTCTAGGTCTTACCATGTATAGGAAAGAGGGAGAGTGAGACGGAGACAAAGAGGAAGGGTGGGATTGACAATGTTCTTGTATGCTAACTTGGTTGCCTCAGATTTATATTCAGGATCAAAAACCTAGTGGTTTGATCTGCAAATTGATAAAAACCTCCATTTTTGTAAATACCTCTCCATATCTTTGTGTTTTTACGTGATTTCTCTATAGGCTACAAAATTCAGTTGTTGACAAAACTAGAGACATAGATAGAGTCAACCATGTGGATTCCAAATACGTAGTTTTTTTAAAATTAATATTGCTTACCATTTTTAATCTATTTTTTCCTTCACATATATCAAAATCCTAAAATACATACCTCTCTTATTTATGCTATAATGTTTTGTCGGCTTAACCATTTCTAAAATTAGTTATATTTCGCACTAGAGGAGACCGATATCTACAATCATGTTAAGACCCTCTTAGCCTTCACAAACAAAAGGCCTTATAATTTCAAGGATATATTGACTTTGATAATTTAAAAAATATATAAAATTAATATTATAAATTCCCAAAAAATACTCCACACTAGAACAACGGGTTATATACAATTATACAAGTTTTGGAAATGAAATTTCATCGTTAAGGTACTCAACATCTGTACAAACAAAGACATATACCTTATATTTTGATGGAAAAATAACATACCATTGTTAGAAAAAATCAAATTTCACATAGATATTCACAATTTCTATGAATAAAAGTTTTATATTCGGAAAGATAATTCAATTTAATACATTTAATATTGTTACACCATATTCAAATTCATTGTAAAAGTACCTTGAATAATCCCTCCAAGTTAACAGATTGTTGTTTTCCCATGTTTGCATTGCCACTAATGTGTCATGAGAGACCATCATTATCTTTCACATACCCTAGTTTTTTTCTTTTTGATATGTGTGTACCATTTTGCTTACATACTTGGATACAAATTATACAAGTCATAATTGTTTAATGGCATGTTTCCAATCAATGTATTAATCAATCACAGAATGTCACATTACATCTTCTGAGTTGATCGGTTCTTGCTTTAATAGAAATGGAAACTACAATTCAATGGTAGATAAAGCATTATATGAACCACTTGTTGAGCTAACATTTTTTGAATATTAAGTAATGTATTTCCAAGTGTACATGTATCATTTGCATATTGATTTCTCTTTTTTCATGTTCCTTGTGTATTCTTCTGAATGCATTTGTCATAGATTTGTCAATTTTGGTCATGTATGAACTATAATAAATGTCAACATATGCATTGAGTCTATATTATGCATATGTATGTGCATCCCATAAATATGGCATGTCCTTTGAAAAGAAGTTGTTCCAAATATGTAAAGGTTTTCATTTTAGGAAGATTGTTGGTTGTTTTATTATACATTGTATTACTTGCATGTCCTCGTCTTTTATTATCTACATTTCCATCAAGAATTATTGGAAGCACATTAATTCACCATAAAAAAAATTCTCTAGAATTGTGAGTATGCATTTTGACTTCTCATTGACAACTTTGTCGGGTAAACCAATTGGTTTGAGGACTTTTGTCCTTTTCATTAGCGTCATAGGAAAGTTGTATCTACAATGTGAATTATTCCACTTTTACAGCTTCATGTATGCTAATTCTTATGCACTTTTGAAAGATATGGATCCAAATGGTCTTTGTCATAGGTTATATATTTGTCCAAAAACCTCTCAATTTTTGAGTCACCATCCCTTCCACATATTGGAGAATATTATGTCCATAAAAAACCATGTTCATTCTTTCTTCCCTTATTTTTTTAACTCTCTTACAAGTAATAGTATGATACGTTTCCCAAGAACATTTTTTCATGACATATCAATTGCTTTAGAGCATTGATTCTATGTCTATAGTAACACTTATATGTGACTGGCTCTTTTCTTATGAGGCAATAACTATCGTTGTCTTCTAATGTTTCAATGTGCTTTCTATTTTCTTTATTCTTAGGCCAGTCAATCAAAGTGTTCACTAATGGATTCCATCAATGCTCTAAAGTTGTAAATGAGATGAAAAATGTCGGAGGCCCCTATTGTCATATCATTGCAAATATATTTTTCTTGATTTGTTGCAGGTAATGAGGAGAAATGTGAATATTCCTAATATCTATGTATCCAATATTGTATTTCAGTATTTTCTCTAAGTTTGGTTTGTACATAACATCTATTTCTCATATATTTCTTCCTCTTATCTTTTCTTTTCTTATTCGTATCCATATGCAAGAGAGTGATTTGTCAATTATTATTGAGATTGTTTTGAAAATTAATTTTGTAATGCGATATGAGAAATCATCGCTTTCATGTAGCAATTCCCATTGTACTATTTTTTGGTAACTAAATATATTTTTAATGTCATCTTCACATGGATCTCCATACAATAGTATTGGAAAGTTCATTTCTTTTGCATATTTTCCTGTGAAAAGTCCAAGCAGATGTCGCCCCTCGACTGGTGCAATTTCAATGATCTCATTTTTCCAATCATGGATGTGTTGTGATTCTATGAATCCATGTATTAACATCTTAGTAGGTATTTGACTATTCGATTCATTATTTGTATCACTTTCGCTATCATTATTTGCATTTTGCATGGATTTATCATTTTATTGTTTAAAAACATTATTATGGTTCTTATTTATACAAAACAATTTAGCCTTATATAGATTTTTGGAACATAGTTATTCCAATGCTGACATGACAATATTTACATGTATGTTTCTTGTCTTGTATGCATTCTTGTATTGCAATCACATTTTTAATGCAACTGCAATTGTCACTGTTTATTTCATGAACTATGGAAATACCTTTTACACAATATCCATATGGACATGAACATTGATAGTTGACCCTCTCAAGTCCATCAAGGATAATTTATAACCCCACTTTATAATTTTTGATAATGAAATTCTTAGTGATACACGTCTCTCTTCAAATTTTGAAAGTGTACTTACAACTAGTAACAAAGTGTTATGTCTTATTTGGTTAGGTGTTGAAAATTGTGGTATTTTTCCATTTTAAAGTGTTCTTTTGCAAGTAGTAGATATTTTTTTACTAGAGAATGTTTGATCATTTGTTGTCATTCTCAAATACTCGTTTTCCAAGTCTTGGGTGGAATGCTTAACGTTCTTTGCAAAATGCAATTCTTCACAAATTGCACATTTGTTCCTAGGTGCTTCTTGAATTTTTTTCATTTAAATTAGCTTTACATCTTTATTTTTTAGATGGACACACTCAGTATTTGCTTCTTCTTTTTTGTTACTACACCGTGTCTATTTTAATTCATAATATGTCATTTTTGGCCTTTTATTAGGAGATGTTATATATAAAAAATATGTACGGTGTACATGTGCATGGCTCTTTATGCCATATTCACTAGGAAATGTGTCATTGCATTTTATTTTCTCACGTACCACTTTTTTCAATTTGTAATAAGTGAGATTAATTTTTTTATTAGGGATTGTTTTTTCTTGATGACAAGCCATATCAAAGTTTTCATCACTATTTCTCAATGAAATTGTATGTTTACAATGTACATGTCGTTTATGTTGATGTTCTTCTAGTACATATCTAGGAAGCAATATGCAATTGCTCTTACTTTTTTCACTTATAATTTCCTTAATTGTATGATAGTCAATGTTATCTTCTTCATCTAGACTCATTTCAGGTTGATTACAATGAACATTGCATTTGCGAACTAACTTTTCTCTTAGTAATGGTTCATAGTGAACATGCAATGTATCTATTTTAAATGATATCACATCAAATTTTTTTATCACGATTTGAATCAACATAATAGAAGTTGACATTTCTATTAGAAAGGGATGACCATACTTGGATATTTACTTTGAATATGATTCATATACGCAATGAACATAATGACACAACCTATATCTTTCCATTTTCATATGGCATTGTTTCACATGTGTTGTAAGTGATGCAATACAATTTGATCGCCACTCATAATTGCATTGTAAAAAGATTGGACAATATAAAGTCTTAAAGATTATATATCAAAGAATTTTCCTATCAAATAGAAAATTGTACTAAATAGACTATCCCCCAAAATAAATGTACTAATTATTTCTCTACTTAATCCATTAGAATGCATATCATTCATGATACATTGTCAATGGTATTCAATATATTTCCACATTAGTGACAAGTAAATATTAGATCCCTAAAAATTGCATTTCAATATATTTTTGTAAAGTAATGGTTCACAATGTAATAGGATTTGCATCATGAAACAAGATGCAATATGAATATGTGTTTGCATTTATGTTGAATAGAAAATATCTTGTTTTCCTTGTTAGAAAACAAACTACAATTGATAAATTTAACCACTTTACTAACCATCATATGCAAAACTTATCTCCACATAATCCTCTTTTAATTTTATTTAAATTTATAGATTCAAACATTCACATTTTGCAAAGATATGTTGCAACATCATGAATTCCATGCAATTGACATGATAGTTCTTACTAATATGACTCTAATGCTTCTATGTGATTGTTGGTCAAACAATTACTGAATTATCTCAATTCAATGGAGAAATAACAAAAATACAATAGGACTTGAAATGCATCATATAAATAGTATCCTAAAATATATGAAAATGCATCTAATTTAAAAAGATCATTTTGATAATGTTATGCATTGCTGTAATTTATATTATTCAAATTATCCCTAAATTATATTTATCATAATAGGCTAATGAAAAAAAAGAACACTAGAGTCTTAAAAGTGCATGTCATCTCATCATTCTTTTTTCATTCATCAAATCTTCAAGCATCTATGAAAATGGCAATCTATCACATGTAGAAAGATAAAGTCATGGAAACGATGTTAGCCTGCTTAACTTGACCGCTTGAGTTTAGACACCTCTTTACTCAAAATTTTGGCTAGAAACTTAATGGATTAAGAAATGGTTATATAATAAATAATTAGTAAATCAATAAATTATTAAATGTTATAAACGTTGAAATATGTTATATTTATTTATGTTGAATAATGTTAACGGTTTTAACATGGTCATTTGAGTTTTGATTATTTTTTTTCAAAATTCCTATCAGTAATGATGATGATGATGATGATGATGATTATTAATGTCCACTTAGACCTAATTGGTCTATCATACCTTAAGAGGGTAAGTGATTACTTGTGATTCTTTAGAATTTTGTTTCTATGCTCGAAAAGCATTAAGAGAAGC
>SNQJ01S0119420.1:15433-27352 GCA_010110895.2 Picea sitchensis
GACTTTTAAGGTAGGAATTCCAGTCCATTAAGGGAATCCTATTATTTTCTTTAGTATTGCGTTTTAGAATTTGGCTCCAGAACTTCTTAGGATCCAACTTGTATAGTTGTGAAAGTTTCTCTTGCCTTTTATTGATATAGTATCTTTTTTTCCTTTCAATTAGGGTTGTGTATGTATTGATATTATCAAGTTTTAAGGGTTCATTAGAAGCATCCCTAATGGCTTTCCTAGCAATTTTACATTCTTTATCATACCAAAGGTTGGTTGTTCTATTATTCTTTTTATGGGACACCTCAAAAGATAACTTGTTAATAGAAGTGGAAAGGGTAGTTGTAAAATTATGATAGAGTTCTTCAATGTTGTCCTTATAAGTTAGGAGGTTTAATTTACTATTTAAATCCTTTAAGAAAATGTCAATTTTACTTTTGTCAATGTAACAACCCTAGTCAAATAGTTTCTTAAGGTTTATCAAGTATAGTTAATTAAATAATTAACTAACCTAATATATATTAGTTAAGTAATGATTAATTATTAATAATATTAATTAATTAGTTAATTAATTAATTATTGTTTAATATATGTTGATTAATTGATTAATTGATTAATTAACACATTTAATGTTTGGATAAAAAATTAAAGGCTTAATAACTTATTAGAAAACTTACGTATGAAGGGAAAGGGCATTGAATGGAGGGATAAGGTATTGAATGGAGGGATAGGGTATTAAATGGAGGGATAAGGTTGGTGGCATTAAAGGAAGGTAGGAGGCAGTGAATGGGAGAGGATATGAGGGGGAAAAAGCATTCAGAAAGGGGACTTTTGGAATTTGGGGGGAAGGAGAGCATTTTGAGAGGAGGGACTGTATTTTCTACTTGGGATGTTTTCTAGTTTGGAGTTTGGGTGAACTGTTACAGGGGTGCACCAGGTTGCTAGGAGTTTTGGGCTCGGGGGCTAGGAATCCTCACAGAATCCTGGAGCTAGGGAGCCGGATAGGCTGCTCCTAGCTGGCTAGGTGGTTAGTCGGTTTTGGGTAGGGTTTGGTCAGAGCATCAGGAAGAGTTTTGGGCAAAGCAGCAGAGAGGACAGCCCGATATTGGGAAAATAACATCAGCCAAAGGTATCTGTATTCATGAATTTGCTGGGTTATGTGGTTGTTATGTAATTTATTAGATTGTTGTTCATAAATTTCAATTTCTATTGCTTATATGTTGAATATTGAAATTGTTTATTGCTTATATGTCGAAATGTTGAATGAAATTGCTTATTTCTTATGCTGAATAATCTTAAATTAAATTAGGTTCTTACACATGGTATTAGAGATGTAATTTAAAATATGGGACCAAAGTCCCACCTACCCACCTACCCTCCTGACTCTAGAGGAAAGCTAAGCTAAGTGTCTTGTAAACAACCCTGAAAACCTAAGGTGGGAAATAGCAACAAGGTGGACTAAGGTATTTACTGCAACATTTGAACTAGGGGGCACATGTACAAAGATTTATTTATGGTCTCAGGTCCTGTATGAAGATCCAATCATTACTATTAATCTCAAATAAGTCCAGATACCAAAAAAAAAAGTCAGTTGGTGAACAGGTTTGCAAATCTGTTAAGTAGTTGTTCAATGGAGTGGATAACTATCAGCTGGCAAACAGGTCTGCAAATATGTTTTAAGTAGATGTTCAATGGGATAGATAATTATTAGATTCAAAAGGAATGGCACAATAGATGAGAAAAACAGGCTGAAAATTCTTGCAATCATGTAGAAGCATTTAAACCCAGATGTACTTGAACAAAAGAAGGGGGATATTGGGGAGAGCAATTCAAGTAAGCCTGAGGGTTTGCAGATCTCTAAAAGAGAGGGAAAGATTGAGAAAATCACATGAATGAAACCTTGACAAACATATCTCCCAGTAGCAAATTGGAAGAGGAGGTCTTGAAGAAAAAAAAAAGATCATTGATTCCCACATAAATGAAGGAGAACAGATGATATACAAAGTAGGTTATCCCAGATGATTGACAAGTAGAAAGAAACATGATAGTATGGCCAAAATTGAATACAAATTGCAGACTTGAAAATAATATTGTTAAGACAATGATAAGCCATCGTGTCATCTACATGCTTCCAAAGTTTAAACATTAGATTTCTACTTGTGTTCATTTGAAAAGGAAAGCAAGGTGCTCTAAAGCTCAAAGCAAATAGCTTAATTGTTATCAATGCCCATAGTATCTCACAAATTTAAGGCACTTCTTAGATGCAAAAAGGATCATAAGATGTATATTTTATATAGGTTTTCTACCTTAACACCTTAGTGGCCTTGTCTATCAAATATGATAGCTCTTCCTCTTCAATGTAAAAAAAAAAATAGGGCTGGTTTCATTATAAACTAAAACTATGACTCTACAAATCATCAAAACCAGTAAAATAAAACGAAAACTACATCTATTTCATTAAAAGAGAAACCAAAACACAATTCTCGGATATTTCACAGATAAAAGTCATTGAAAATACAGCAGACAATATTCCATTTAATTGACGAACCCACGAGCCTGCAACTATTCAATACACAACTCAAAGGCAGCACACAAGTGTCAAGCCACACACAAAAAAAAAAATGCAAGCTTAGCGCAAGCCTGAGAGGCACCCGCGCACTGTACAAAAGAACAAAAAAAAAAAACCCTCATTTTGAACCAACTTCCTATACCATACGCCATAGCCTCATGCCAATATTTGACTTCACAAATTGTATGCCAAGTTAACCTTTTCCACAGCCCAAGTTTGGACTATATTGCACTGCAAGTTTGAACCCATGACCTGTAGCTAGAGCCAAACACCATTAATAAAAGTTTTTTTTTCAACCACAGCATCAAATCAACCAACAACCAACAACTTTATTTCTACTAAAGTTTGAGGCCATTTACGTATTCGAAACAACGACCTACATATGACAACCAACAACTTTATTCCTACTACAGTCCTCTGCTTTACCAACTGAGCTAAGACGAAGTCACAGTAAAACACTACAACTTCAACAACTACCAACAAAAATATCCAACTGAAATAATAATAACAACTAAACAAAAATAATAATAATAATAACGCATAATTAAATAAAAAAAAAAACAACCCACAATGCATATCCAGCACCCAAATGCCTGCGAACAGTCACAACAGTGAGCTCCGACTATTTCCATTGACTAGAAAAGCCTGAATCGCACCTCTTGGACCAGGAGCTCCGACTATTTCCATTGACTAGAAAAGCCCGAGTTTGTAGGTAGTATGGAGGAGAGGAGTAGAGAAGACGGGTTAACCATGGCGGTCATGCTCCCTCACACCTCCCTGCATAGGTGACCATAGAAAATGAGGGAGAAAAGAAGAAGAGTCTAGGGTTTAAAAGAGATGGTCAATATTTTATTCCTATAAAGGAGAGCGAGGGGTACGTGAGCCGCATGCAAGCCCCAGGTTGCCGACTTAGAAGTTTTGGGGCAAGTGGGCCTCATGCATTCCCCACATTGACAATTCAAAGTCTTTCATTCAAAAAAAATGTTGGCTTAATTTTAAATTTAGTTGTTTATATTTGTTTTTTTTTAGTTTTCTTTTATATATTTTTAATTGTTTTAAGTTGAAAAAATACAATATGAGTCTGACCATCTACTGGACTAGAAAGCCCTAATCGCACCTCTGGGATCCGTGAGCTCCGTCTATTTCCATTGACTAGAAAAGCCCGAGTTTGTAGGTAGTATGGAGGAGAGGAGTAGAGAAGATGGGTTAACCATGGCGGCCATGCTCCCTCACGCCTCCCTGCATAGGTGACCATAGAAAATGAGGGAGAAAAGAAGAAGAGTCTAGGGTTTAAAAGAGATTTAATAATTTTATCCTATAAAGGAGAGCCGAGGGGTACGGAGTCACATGCCATTCCAAAGGCCGGAATGAAGTTTTGGGCAAGTGGGTCTCATGCATTCCCCTAATGGACAATCCAAAGTCTTCATCCAAAAAATGCTACTTAATTCTAAATGAAGGTTTTTTTGTTTTTTAGTTTTCTTTCTTTTATATATTTTGACTGTTTTAAGCTGAAAAGAAAACAGCAATAGAATATTGATCTTATATATATATATATATATATATATATATATATATATATATATATATATATATATATATATATATATATATATATATATATATATATATATATATATATATATATATATATATATATATATATATATATATATATATATACATATATATAGATATAATGTTTTAAATGCTTAATAATTCGTTTGATAACTACTTGTCATGTAATTAAATATCATTTTAATATAATTATAAATATATATCGTTGATATATTTAAAAAAAAAAATCAAATTAAAGTTCAATTAAAGTGTAATTATTAAGTTTAATAAAACTTAATTATGAAGTTTAATAAAGTTTAATTATTAAGGTAAAGCAGTTAATTTATTTAATTCTAATAAATAAAGTTAATTAGTTTAATATATTTCAAAATCATTATTTTAGAGTAAATCACATTAAGTATGTTCAAAATCACATTAATTAGATTTAAACTAAAAGTTTAATGACCAGAATCATGACAACAGGGAGGAGTTTCAAGCATCTAGGTAAGTTAGAGATTGGCTAGTATGGTAAAGCTAGCATATAGCTACCTCTAAAGGAGTCAATAGTTTCTTAGGCATCAAGCTTAGATGCTGGGGTAAACCCTAACTCAGCCAACTCCCCCCAAAGAGAGTAGTGTTTTTTATTATTAAGTAAAAATAAATAAATAACTTACGCCTAACCCTACGTTTACAAGTATAAGTTGTTAATGAATTTCATTGTCCTAGACTCACCTATTAAACTTTTAATGAAGCGCAGGTTAAATTGTATAGGGTGGTTAGGAATCGAGGAAATCAAGGTAGAGGGGTATCGACGAGATGACCGCTTAACACCACCTTGTCACCACCATTGGCCTCTAACTAGCTCTCATGCATTGCTTTGAGCGCTTATTGAGACATTAAAGGGGTGCCAATCAACAGACATGGAGGTGGAAACCCCACCATCTAGAATGGGTAACCATGAAGCATCGAGGGACTGAGAGGACTCCAAATTCAATACATCACGAGAGAATTGTAGAAGATCAAACTTAAGGAGTTTGCCGGAGGTCGCGCCAATCAACGCGCGAAAGAATGGTTGGAAGGCATGACAAGGTGCTTTTCCTTAAGGGACTATGCATCCACTTCAAAGGTGAAGATAGCAATTTTCAGTTAAGAGACAAAGGTTCAATCGGGTGGAGTAACTGAGAGGCAATCGCAGACTCACTCCCTGGACACCATATCTTGGGAACTTTTGAGGAGAGGTTCTCAAGGAAATCTTCCATCTGTTTCATGAGGAACAATAGGTAGGAGCGCTTCATGCCCATACAAAAAGAAAACAAAAGCCGAGAAGAGCATGGATATTAGGGTTTATGGAATTGGTCAAACATGTTTAATATATGGATAATGAACAACGACAAGCAGAGCGCTTTGTCTATGGGTTAAACCCAAGATAAAAGGATCTAGCAGATGTGGAAACCATCTATCGAGCAGAGTGGGGAAATGCACATTTATGTGGAGGAAACATGAACTTGAGCTGTGGAGGTAAGGAGGTTGACCTTTGCATCATCCAGATTCATAGGAAGGCCCCTCAGACCTTTCTACATGTGAGGGGGCCTGGCTGCCACTTCCATATGGTAACAGAGTCACACTAAGAAAAGTAGCCATTGTGCATTCTTCAATGGGCGTGAAATGCAAGTATCTCACCTTTATCACCAACATTACAGGTGTCTACACCATCTCAGGAGAAATGAGAAGGGGTGGGTTCCAGGGAAGGAACTCTATTTCAGACAAATACGCAACAATGCAAAATTAATTGTTATCACTGGGATGTGGAGGACCCTCATTACGAAGCGGATCACCTATTATAATAAGATTTGCATAGAGAAGGAAAGGCCTCGATGGGAAGAGCAAGTAGCAAGCACCAACTTACACAAATGCAATTAATAATCGCTAGGATGAACATCAATCCACGATGGCGGAGTCATCATAATGCTAAATCATATCAATGCAAAGATTTTATTTCATTTTTGTGCTACAGATAGTTTCATTCACCATCTCAGATAGAAAAGAGGGCTATAGCCTACTTAGAATCCATTGACTTTGAACGTCGAGATGGCTTCGAGGATAAAATGTTTATAGGGATCCAAATGCTGATAATTTTGATGGTAGACCGAAGTGTACTACCAGATGAAGGTTTATGTTACTGCTTCTGAAGCGATGTAGACTCCAATCATTGGAATGGATTGGTTAGAAGTCAATCTAGCTATGGTAGATTACCTCTGCTAGTGGGTGCTTTGTGTTGACAAAGAAGGAAGGCCAGTAGATCTAGGTAATGGAGAAAAGGTGTGTTCTATGCTATCTCGTCCATGAAGGTTAAGAAATTCTGAAAGGGCGGTGCCGACCGTGATGTAGTGGAAGGAGAGTGAAAGGAAAGGACTCCTCCTTGATCAATACCCAAAGATTGTCATAATTTAAGGATGTTTTTCCTAATGAGTTACTAGGGTTACCTCCTAAGAGAGATATTGATTTATCTATAAATATCATGCATGTAGAAACTCCAGTATCCAAGACCGTTTACATGATGAGTACACTAGAGCTTAAGGAATTACAAATGAATTTTGAAGAGATTTTGAAGAAGGGTTTTATACTCCCAAGTGTGTCACCTTAGGAAGCCCTAGTTATTTTTGCAAAGAAGAAGGATGGTCTTCGATTGTGTATAGACTACGTGGACTTGAATCTGCTACAATGAAAATAAGTACCCAAATGTCAAAGCGAATAGATGACCTCTTCATCGATGAAAGAGCAATGATATTCAAAGATCAATCTACATCATGGTATCATTAGTTAAGGATTACGGAAGGTGACATCCCAAAATGCCTTTGAACTCGGGTTTGCATTTAATTTTTCATATAGTACCTTTCGGATTGACCGATGTGCCAGCGGTATTCATGAGCCGCATGAATGGTTTATTCCGAAAATACCTAGACCGCTTTTGTACAAGTCTTTCTAGATGACATCCATCGTTATTCAAGAATGAAAGAGAATATGAGGAACACTTATGAGTGGTATTGTCCTACCTGAGAGAACAAATTGCATGAAGTTGTCAAAGTGTTCCTTTTTCCATAGAGAAATCACTCATTTAGTCATATCTTTCTGAAAGAAGGAATCTCGGTGGACGCAGAAAGGTAAAGGCCATTATGGAATGGCCAGATCAAAAAATGCCTCCCAAGAGGTGAGAAGCTTCATGGGGCTAGCAAGACATCCGACATTTGTGGGAATAGATTTCTCAAAGATAGAGAAACCCATCACCACTTTAAAACGCAAGGGGGTCGTGTATGAATGGGATGTAAGAATGTGATAGTGTATTCATTGAGCTTATAGAGGTTACTAACTAGTGCACCCCATGAGGTCGGATATGGAAATGATCTCTGTCAGCCACGTAATGCCTGCCAAGGGTTGGGGCCGCTAATGCAGTGATGGAGGGAGTGATATCTTATCCACTTAAGGAAGTGGAAGAAACATGAGGAGATTTATGCTAATCATGATTTAAATGCTAAGTAAAGAATGCTAGCTCAAACTTTGGAGGCACTATCTATAGTGAAACTTTGAGCTTAAAATGGACCATCAAAGTTGAAAACATCTCTTCACTCAAAGAGATCGTAATGAAAAGCTACATGGAGTGAGTTTATGAGTGAGTAAAATGATTTTGGTATTTCATACATCAAGGAAAGGAAAATGTTGTCTGTGATGCTCCTTCCTGGAGTAGGAGGTCATGTCTTCTCCTAGGTACCCTAAAATGATCCGAGGGAACGTGGAGTTGGACTTAGTTCCAAGGAGACAC
The DNA here is from genome assembly GCA_010110895.2 of Picea sitchensis. Lineage (NCBI taxonomy): Eukaryota > Viridiplantae > Streptophyta > Pinopsida > Pinales > Pinaceae > Picea > Picea sitchensis. Next base: position 23,362 of record SNQJ01S0119420.1, read on the forward strand.
CACATTTAAAGGTTACTTCAAACCTCCAGTAGGAGGCAATTAAATCCAACACATGAAGGATATAGTCTAGAAGCAGCCCAGACTATTAAGATATCAGGAAGGATGTACATCCCTAAAGATGGGGATATTCAAGCATCATACTAAAGGAATAGAGCACTCTTTTGTATCAGGCGATTCAGTGTACAGATACGCAGTATTATTATAGAGCTTTTCTTTGGGTAGTCATAGCTGACATAGTCCATTTTATCACCAAATGCCTAGAGTGTCAACAAGTGAAAGTCGACCACCACCAACCTCGGCTGTGCCTCCTTAAACCACATGATGTTCCTATGTCCAAGGGGTCATCTCTATGGATTTTGTTGTGGGTTGCCACTACATCCTATAGACACAATGCCATCTTTGTGATAGTTGATAAGCAACCAAGAGTGCCTACTTTATTTTCGGGTTAGAGATACTTTTACGATGTTTCAACATGTGTCGGTAATGGTAAGTGAGGTTATCCGCTTGCACTAGGATACTCAAGAAGATCATTTCAGAGTAGGACTCCAAATTCACTTTCTGTGTTTCGGACAGTTTGTACTTAGGACTCAAATTGAACTTAAGAATTTTATCATCCCGAACCGCATGAGAAACTGAGAGAGTAAACTGTCATGGTTATTACGCTTAGGATGTGTATGTCAAGTATAATCAAATCCATTGGGAGAAGTACTCACCAGCAGGAGTTTAATACAATAATAGTTTTCATAGCTACATCAGAATGCCACTTGACAAAGATCCGTATAGCCATGCATAACATCATTGAGTTGGGATAGATTAGGAAGACCGAGTAAATAGCTTTTGGGCCATAATTGATTCAAGAGATGGAAGAGAAGATGTGATCTCGGGATTAGGCAAAGACTCAAAGGAAGCTATCGTGACATTTAAATGTTAAAAGGGGATACATAGGACTGGTCGAAGTTATAAAGTTGGAGATTAGGTTTTCATTCATATTAGGCCCAATAAGAGTACCATATACCGTGAAGGGGAAAAGTTGTCACCGATGACAGGGACTGCTTCCTAATCCAAGAGAAAATTGGACCCATTACCTATCATCTCGCATTGCCACCCAATTTGCATAAAACTCATAATGTTTTTCATGTATCCGCTCTACATCATTATGCCGATGAATCACATAAACCCAATCAAAAGGAATTAAGTGGAAGGACGTGGGAACCCCTACTAGAGAACCATTTACTTTATATTGGACCCAGAGTCCCATACATCTCGAATCGCTGCAGGACCAAGTTAAGGTCCAAAGGGACAAGTTTAGTCCAGATTTGGTTACTTCTGGCAAGAATGTCGACACTATGACGAGACTATCCTCACTTTTTGACCACCTCAGAATATGTTTCTCGGTTGCTGGGGTGTATGAAAACACCACTTTGACTCTTAGGCAACCGTGATTACCTGAGGACTACACACTTTATTTTCTATTCACAAGTGAAACAATTAAATGATATTAATCAACTTTTAGACGATAAATTTTATGAATGTTTAAATATATCGGATAATGATGGATATACGCTATATATATTATGAGAATGTAAATTTTATAAATAGTTAAATATTATTGATGATGATGGATATGATGCTATACTATGTGAATGTAAATTCCCTTCAGAGCGTCTAATTGTTGTGATACGATGGATATGATGTGACATATTGGTTGAATGATAATCCTATGAAGATTTAAATGATATTAGAATGATGCTGGAGTGATGCAATCTATTTTGTAAATGATAATTTGATGAATGAGTGTCAAAATTAAATTGGTGGACATTATGAGATCTATTTCTAACTTGAAAACTTTCATGTTAAGTCTTTATGTGGATACCGAATTGAAAATTATGGTTGCATGCAATTACATGATGATAATGCATAGAAATATATTATTTGTACATGACTAATCCGCAGGTTGTGGGCTATGAAATAACCAAGGGATAATGATGATGAAAGGGATTTCTATGACCACCGGCCGAAACAATATGGAAGGAATCTTTTTGTATGTGAAATTACATTTGTTTCTGATACATTGCTGATATGTGGACTGGGCAGGTGATTTTAGGATGAAACCGCCCAAACCGAATAAATGATGACAACTCTAAAGAACACAAGGCTAATCGTGATATCTATCAGAGGGTGAACCCTGTCCTACTAGGAGGGTGGAGGCATTTCACCGTGGTATCCTCCGAACTAAGTCATGGAGGATCGGCGTTAGATCACGCCTCCCCTAGACGTGATAATGATCACAAGCCATTCACAGTTTACTTCGATTTAGCGACACTTCCACTTACGGGTCCCATTTGGAGTTAGGTCAATATAGTTGATGCTCCAAGATAGTCCAAAAGAGGCTGATAGAAATGAAGATGGAAGCAAGTTAGGGAGGAAGGATGAGTAGAAATACTTGAGAGTGTATGAAGATTTTATCTTATGGTGGAATTTATTGTTTTTCCTGAAAAAAAAAACGTATATGGATATTCATAATTATGCAACTAAACCACGTTGTCTAAATAAAATTCATGGAACTAGATAATTATACTCAAAGGATTTCAAAAACATTTGATTGGGTTTATTGTCTTTTATAAAAAAAAATAGTCTTGTTGATTGATTGGTTGCATACATAAATTACTATAAGAGTAATAGTTATTGATTATTAGTACATGCACTTAGACTTGTATGTACTAGCTACACATGCATTTCTTGTACATGTACACTAGTATGTATGAGTTTTCTTGGCTTACTTACTAATAATGTTGATTAATTGTTATGAATGTGTAAACCATGTGTCTTTTCCCTTGTATCATAAATTGTTTAAACTTTGAGACGAAGTTTTCTGAAGGGTGGGTGTATGTAACAACCCCAGTCAAATAGTTGCTTAAGGTTTATCAAGTATAGTGTTAGTAACATTTTTGGTATCGGGATTTTAAAGGGAAAGACGGCTGAGATCTTTCGAGTCTCGAAAAGCCGATGGGAACCTAGCCGTTAATTTTGGCAGGACGCGCGTCAGATATCAGAAGGAGAGTCGGGATTTCAGCTCATCGGGAGATCAGAGTTTCTAAAAGCAGAGAACTCTTACATGGGTAACTCGCGATGCGCGATTGCCCAACTAAATCAGAGCCGCTCGTCAGCTGTGGCACGTGGCAAAAGATCCTGCGGAGTCGGGGATCGGGGATACGAAAGTCCCATACACATGGTATTAGGAATTCCGATATCCCGATACCCGATTTCCCGATATCGGGGGTAGTTTTTCATAGTGGAAGACAGGTGGTAGGTTATGCACCAAGGAGCTGATCGTCAACAAGTCAACGGCCATAATCCATCGGGTTTCGGGGGATCGCAAGTTTAGTGGACACAAACAACGTGTCTTCAGGAACGTCGAAATCCCGATGGAAAGCTGAACCACGGTCGCGTAGGGACATGTCATATGGACTGTGGACTAGCCGGTAGGGGCCAATTCCTGAGAGAAGGAGCTCATCGCACATTGGGATATCGGGGATCCCAGATACAAAGAACTCACGCACTCCAAACTCGCGAATCCCGAATCCCCGAAATCCCGAAACATTCATCACATACTTCCATTACCTATCCCCTACCGCCACGTCCTTTTCCCGTATTATGACATCTACATTTTCTTCTCGGCCATTGTGTTCCTCCACCTGGCTCGTACACTTCAACACCCATGGATCCGGCCGCTTGTATCTGCCCTATCGTTTTCCTGCCCGATGACTGCTCACTCACCACTCCACGCCAACTCGTCAGTCCTACCATGATACCTCCAAGCAAGATTCAAATGATAGAATATGAAGGTTTCCATGTCCTGTAGCTACAGAGTCGGCCAGGGCCTTCCCCGATCCCAATGGAACAGTTATTACAACAATTGAGGGTAGTTGGACATCGTTTCCTCCATAAATGGAAAGCCAAGGAATGAATGCAGGTTGGTCAATTCAGTCAG
>SNQJ01S0119421.1:0-27352 GCA_010110895.2 Picea sitchensis
TTTGGTCTTTGATAGTTTTTCTTCTTCTTCTTCCATGGGATAAATGCTAACATAATATTCTATTACTGTATTTGAATCTTCTTCTCTACTTGCAGGGGAAAATTCAATATCAACATTATTGCAATTGAAAGATTGTGGAGAGTCTTTACCTTTATTGATGGTTGAGTCTTCTCTTTTGATTTGATACATTTTCTTGGGAGGATGAGCAGATTCTTTGGAGGTATCATCACTAGTCATGCCATCTTCAACCTCAATCTGAGAAATAGGACTTGACCCTCTAATTATGTGTGCATGGTCAAATCCAAGGCTATATTTGTTCGAGGGAGATCTTTGTAGACCGAGAACTTTATTAAGGGCTTCAGTCCCTTTCTTTAATTTTTCAACAGTCTTAAGTTGATCCTTTAGTTGTTTACACCTTTGTTTATATTTTCTCAGTTCGTCCAAAGAACTTTTAAGCTCAGCTTCCATATTGACTTCTTCTTCAATGTATGAGTATTCTTCAAAAGAATCTTCATCACTAGAATTGTTGTAGACTAAAATTTGTTCTGATTGAAATGCTTCATTTGACTTCTCATCTGAGTCGAGGTCTTTTAATTTTTCCTAGAGTTCTTTTACAGAGTTACATTCACCCATATTCTCTTTGATATCATCAGGTAATCCATCAAGGATTGTATTCATTGTCAATGAGTTGATTTTCTTGTCTTTCTTTTGAGCAGGAGTGATCACTGAATTCCATACATCATGTCCCAATGCCTTCAGATGACTTTCCATTCTTATACTCCAAAATATGTATTCTTCTTTTCTAAGTATTGGAGTTCCATTCTCATTGTAAATATTTTGTCCATCCATGTGTGCTTAATGATTTGATCTTCCTTTTAGTTTGTTAAACTATTATTAAAGGAACCTTGCTCCAGAATACGATTGATGGCATATCTAGCTATCTTGAGAGAGTGGAATCGATATTGCCTACCACTTTTTATTTTTATCTTCATCCATATTAAGCACACATAGTAATTATTCAATTAAGAGATATATGATGAACAACAAACCCTTATGAACACAAGTTTTTATCGTGGAACCCAACAGGAAAACCACCAACTCTTTTTCTCATTAATAAAAGTTCTTTTAAACTATTTTCAAGATACAACCCCAGTGGAGGAGCATTTAAGTTTCTTCAGCTACAAGCCGAAGGGATAGCACACATTTTGACTACAACTAGAAGGATGCACCCACACACTCATTCCTGCACCAACTTGTTGGAAGATTGATTCATTGTCATTGATATCGAAACTAGTCATGGTTTTACCCTTACCGGCCGGTAAAAGGTATTTGGACATGAAGGACAATGCATGCCTGTAACACTCATGAATGGATAGTATACATCATGCTATTTTCCTAGTGGTATGTGTGCGCCACGTGGATCCTCATGATGAGGAGAAATGAATTTTACGAAGATGACAAAGTGTACATATGACCCACGAAGATAATTATAAGAATTACAAAATAAGAAAGAGTCATCGGGTTGGCCCTAATGTTAAAATGAAGTAGCATAAATGGTATAAATAAACATCATTATACATTCATTTATACAAGTCGAATTTCATAGGGAAGAAGAAGTAAAAGGCCGGATTTCTTAGAAAAGGAGGATATAAGTCTTTGGTGATGTGTTCAGGTTATTTTCGGTCATCTTACCATTTTTACTATAAATTTTTTTCAAGAACGATTCATATGATGGTGAAATCGCTGCCATTGAAGACATATCAAGGTACCTTTGGTACAAATTTTAGCTCTTGATTCACTATAATTATGGAGATACACTCTACGTGGAAGATAGGTTTGTGACCAGTCACAGTAGATCAATAACATGTGTTCGGGTAAAAGTCATAAATTATTCATAAAGAATCAAATTAAGTGGGACCACTTCCATTGGAAAAATTACTAAATTTATTTTCTTGTTATTGTGATTTTCAGAGTCGTATGTTAATTATTGAGCGTTGGGCATTCTATACAAGTTGGGTATTCTGAAAAGACCATAATTGAATAAAGTCTACATTATTTCTATATGCTACTCTTTTTGGGGAGGATTCAAGGAGTGAAAATTGGAGGAGGTTTAGGAGAATACATTGGAAGTAATATTATCTATAGGATCAAAAGTACTCAAGAATTGAAAAATTTTATAAAATTGAAGAAGTCGGGAAGCATTATCGGGTTATGTGATGATTGGTTGATGGTGATGATTTAATGTAAAGGATTTTGGCTATCTCTCATATATATTCTTGGGTGGAAGGAAGGCAGGATGGAGTTAAATATCTCTTGATATTGGAGGATTGTATCATGTCTTCCTCTTGTACGTTTATCCCTCCCTTTACATTTTGGAAGCTATAGCTATCTTTGAAGTCATCACTTCCCTTGAATTAATAACTATTGATTATTTCTCATATATTGTACATGGTGTATTGTGGTGTATTGGTGTAGCTCCCTCCAAGTATTGTTCATTCTCTTATTGGATATAGTTGAATGGACAATAGTAGAAGAGTTGAAAAAGATTTTAAATTGAACTTGATACTTGATTCACCCCTCTCAGTATCCTTGATTGGTATCAGTGAGGGTTACCTTGATCTGAGTTTAATGCTGGAAGGAAGATCTATGTCTGAGAAATGGAAGGAAGCATCAAAATGGGATTCCACCATTTGATGGAAGCAATTTTGAATCTTGGAAAAATAGAAACTTGCCAGAAATGCTTAGAGGCTGAGATGTTTGGTTTTCAGTTGCTTCAGAATACAATACTTTGAAGAAACCAAGACTGCAACTCAAAAGGAAGAAAAAGAGAGACAACAATGGCAATAGATACAATCCTGGATGGATTGGTAGATTCAGTGAAATCAAAGGTGAGATCATGTGCATCAACAAAGATCTTTGGGACAAGCTACAAAGAAATTTATGCAAGGGAAGAAGCAAAAGAAGAAGAAGTTGAATATGCTTACAACATCTCAGATTTCAAAGAGAGAAAGCAGTGGGACTGCTGTATTGTGAGGTAAGGTCACATTGAATTTGAATGTCCTCATCCAAGGAATGAAAAGAAATGATATTGAAGAAGAAAATTCAATGAAAAAGAAGAAAAATCATAAAGAAAAATTATTCAAAGCAAGAAGATGAGAATCTTAAAAAGAACATGGTGAGATTGAAAATAGCAGCTCAAAGACACTGTAAAGAAAATAAAGTGAATTGGTTGGTTGTGAAAGGCAGTTGTAAGCTTAAAGAAACAATTAGAACACTTTTAGAAACTAAGAGAAGAAACCATTTTCCTTGAAAACTCTACTCAAAAAAGCAAGAAGAATGGCAGTAAAGAAGGTCAAATGATAAAGAAAGAAGAAGGTGTGAAACTTGAACAAGAGTTGTCTCATTGAGGAAGAGCCAGCTCTCAAGTGCCAAAGACTTAACACATCTTAGATGCATGGGTGAAAACTTCATACAAAGAAGATGCAAATACCAACAAGAAGGTTGAAGAAAAGAGCTACCTGAGGCAGGTTGATGAGAAGTGGACGAATAATGCAGAGAAAGAAGAAGAGGAATGATTACAAAAGAGATGAATATCCAAGAGACCTCCTACCTTGAGGGGTCGAAGCTCAATGCGGGTATGAAGGAAACTATAGAAGAATAAGATCCATGGTGAACAGGATGGACTACATCACAAAGAAACCCACCTCAAGGCATCAAGAATTTCTTATTTCTTGGTCATTTTTATACTCGCAAAATTTTTGGACATAAGACAATTAATTACAGAGGAATCAATGAAGGAACAAATACAAAAGAAACATGAATGGTGTAGACAAAAGATATGGAAATAATAATCATGGATTTTTCAGCAAAAGTTATAATTCATTTTACCCATTGGTGGACCAATATTTGTATGCTACAAATGCAATATTATATATTTGGTCTAGAAGCACAAGATTGCGGATATATGAATGAAGATGTCCCTATGACAACCACACGGTGTATGGAGAAGGAAAGAGATTCAAACAATGAATATTGTAAGGATATATTGTTGCGTGAAATATAAAGAAAAGAAGATGAATGGTATAGATAGTCTGGATGTTCTTCACATGACCGAGGATCAAGTAAAATTCATCAGCTTGAAGAGAAAGGTGGCAATGTTGCATTTGGGAGATGATATATGCCAAAATACTTGGAGAGAAGGTGTGTAGTAGAGCTTGGAAAGAAAAAATAAAAGCAAAAGAATGTTCTATTGGTTTGAAGACTTGAGATGTAATATACTGAGTGTTGGTAAAATGTGTGATCAAGGGTACAACCTCTTACGTTTGATTCCACCGAAAAATGTAAAATGGAGAAAGCTAACTTCGGAAAGATTGGTTGCAAGCCTATGACAGAAGACTGACCAACTTATGTATCTAGACATGAAGGAAGAAGACAAAATCCACACAAAGATTCTAAGGAAGAAAAATGTCCTAAGACCAAAATAAGGATGAAGCATTATTGGAGTGCCATGTTAGGAGACAATCCCAAAGAAGAGTTACATTTTTCCATTAAAATGGGAGTAGCCCTAAAATTTGCCATTGATGTCAGGGGAGATAAATTGGGATCATGATGATGGGGGGGATCATGAGTTTTGCCATCCAATGACAAAGAGGGAGATTGTTGGAAGATTGGTTTGTTGTCATTGATGTCAACCTAGTCATGTGGGTTTTGGACCATGAGATTGATAAGGTATTTGGACATGAAGGAAAATGCACATGCATATACAAAATTACATGGAATGGATATTATACATCATGCTCTTTCCGATGTTATGTGTACGTCCGTGGATCCTGTGGTTGAGGAGGAAATGAATTTTGAAGATGACAATGTGAATTGTACATGTAAGCCCTAAAAATAATTAAATAAAATTACAAAATAATAAAGCAAGTGTGAGGGTCGACCCTAATGTTAAAAGGAAGTGACATAAATGGTATAGATAAACATCATTATACATTCATTTTTATACAAGTCAATTTCATGGGAAGAAGAGTAAAGAAGGCCGTATTTCAAGGAGGATGAAGTCTTTTGGTGATGTGTTCTAGGTAGCATGTTATTTTCGGTCATCTTACCATTTTTTCTATAATTTTTTTCTAGAATGATTAGGATGGTGAAATCATTATTGTATTGAGAATACATATCAAGTTACCTCTAGTACAAATTTCATCTCTTTATTCACTATAATTATGGAGATACACTCTGTGTGGAGACAGGGTTTGTGACCAGTCTTGAAGCTAGTCATAAACATGTGTTCGAATTAGAAATAGTCATAACTTCTTCATCTGAGAATCAAATTAAGTGGGACCACTTCCATTGGAAAAATTTTGTAGTTTCTTTTTTGTGAGTTTTAGAATCGGATGTTAAATAATATTGAGCATTGGGCATGTTGTACAAGTTGGAGTCTGTATGAGACGAGGAATTGAATAAAGTCCTACCATTCTCTATAACCTCTTTTTGGGGAGGAGTTAAAGGAGTGAAAATTGGAGGAGTTTAGAGAATACGGTAGTAATATTATCCACAGGATCAGATTACTCCAAGGTGAATAATTTCATAAATTGAAGAGTCTCAGGAAGCATTACCGGGTTCTATGTGATGATTGGTTGATGGTGATGATTTAATGTAAGAAGTTTATTATCTCTCATATATTCTTGGAGGTGGAAGAGGAAGGGAAAAGGGATGGAGGTTCCGAAATATCTCTTATTATTGGAGGATTACCATCTTCCTCTTGGAGGTTTATCCCTCCTTTACATTTGGAAAGGCTGTAGCTACCTTTGGAAGTCATTACTTCCCTTGAACAATAGTATTAGTTATTTCATATATTGCATGGTTGTGTGGTGTGTTGGTGTAACTCTTATACTATTGTTCATTTCTCATTGGATATAGTTGAATGGTTTAAGTATAAGTTGAGAAAAGGTTTTAAATTGGCGATGCAGTTCACCCCTCTTAGTATCCAACCTGGTGGTGGAAGACCCTATTTATTAGGCTGGCAGGCAAAGGGAAGCACCAGCTCCCTCTGTTCACCAACACCAAGCGGTAGGAGCCCGTTGTTTGGATTAGTTACAAGTGACAAGGAAGAACCAACTCCCTTGTGAAACCAACCTACCCTTGCACCACCCAACTACCCTTAGTTTATAATGAAATTCAAATCTCTTATGCTCTTCATCGAATTTGACTCATCCATTAGCGTACTTTCTACTTGTCTGTTGCATCCTCTGCTTGTATGGTCTTATTTATCAAGTTATAGATTGCATAATTGTTGCTTTGTCTCCTTCTATTCTTTGTCTTCGAGATTAAACATTGACAGACACCTTAGAACAAAGAGTTATTCATATTGGACTTTGCTCCTGTTTTAGATCTTCTAATGTGAACCATAGAGACATTGGATATAGTTGAATGGTTTAAGTATAAGTTGAAAAAGGTTTTAAATTGTACTTGATACTGATTCACCCCCCCTCTTAGTATCAACACAACTGGTAGGAGGCTTCGAACCCCTATTTATTCAGCCACAACTGACAAGGAAGCACCAACTCCCTCTGTTCACCAACACCAACTGGTAGGAGGCTTCGACCCCCTGTTTAGTTAGTTACAACTGACAAGGAAGAACCAACTCCCTTGTAGGCTCCAACCTACCCTTGCACCACCCAACCACCCTTAGTTTATAATGAAATTCAAATCTCTTATGCTCTTCATCGAATTTGACTCATGCATCCATTGCTGTACTCTCTACTTGTCTGCTGCATCCTCTGCTTGTATGGTCTTATTTATCAAGTTCTGGATTGCATAACTATTGCTTTGTCTTCTTCTATTCTTGATCTTCAATTAAACATTGACAGACACCTTAGAACAAAGAGTTATTCATATTGGACTTTGCTCCTGTTTTAGATCTTCTAATGTGAACCATAGAGACACTTTCTTCTCACCACTTTTTCTCATTTATATAATCTTCAAACCAGTGTGAAATTTAAAACATAACGTCCCTTTATTTGAACCATTGTACCTTTTCATTTAAAATGATAATCTAAACTTTAATTAATATCATTTTTCCTTTTTATTCTTTATTCATATTTTCATGATTTAACTCTTTTTTAATCATGACTGTGTATCAGTTCATTTTTGTCATAAATTGATCACAATCATGGATCAATTTAATCCTTTATACTTGATCCCGAATATTTTTTATATTCATAATGACTAAATTCCATGGAGGCGCTTCCTTCAAACCATCACATATGACCATGCGTTTTCTGAACCACAGGCTTACCAACTATAGCGACATATAATAAAACACTTATAGCATATGATCATCAACGATGACCGAATGATAAGCCTAAATGAGTGCTTGAGTGCTTTACCAAATCAACGGTCATGATTCGATCATCTGATGGGATGAATGGTTGACGAAATTTCGACATTTTGACCTTCGGGTCTTCATGACTTCCAATATTTCAGAACTCTTGATTACGATATCACCGAAACAATCAGACGTTTCACTTTTATTTTGTGGAGACAGATCTACATTCCTCTTTATACCTTACACTCATCCTTTCATAGCTAAATACTACGGCTATGACTTAATCATGCGTTGAGATGAATGGTTGTCATAATTTCAGCACTTTTCCCTTCGGGTTTTCGTGACTTCCAGCATGTCAAATCTCAGAAGTTGTCAATCTACTAACGTGTGTCCCTTTCACAATTTCGGCTTTCGGGACTTCAGCATTCAGGACTTCGCGACTTTGTACTTCATGTCTTCCATTCTTTGTAAATATTCCAAATAAACGATGCGTGTCGATAATCTCATGTGTATTTCAGAAGTTTGACCTTTGGGACTTCCATACTTTAGAGTATTTTCTAGTGGTGAAATCTCCCGAAGTAAGACTCCCAAAGTGACGTAAACTCGCTGACGTCACTTGATGACTTAGTACGTGCCAAGTAGCTTCCACGTGTCACTCTAATTCGTGACTTACATGTGCCTGAAATGCCAATTTCAACTTGACACTTGTCACTTTCTGACTGAGCCATGTGTCCTTGCTGATGTGGTCTGTCATTGACATCACTCAAGATGACATGGACCTTGGTACATGTCTTCCTCCTTGAATTTAGAGCTTCGGATTTCGAGGTTTTGAACAACTCTCGTCGCTGATTCTCCGAATCATAAATCCCCGAATTGTTGATCTTATTCCACGTGCCCACCTTCCAACCGACGACTAGGATATCTTCAGAATTTTAGACTTTGCGAGTTTGGTATCTTTGACTCCTCGACACTCCAAATCCTCCAATTCCAAAATTTCGAAGGAACTCACAGCTAACAGTCATGCAAATTCTCCCAGATCTAATGGTTAATATTAGGATCTAGGATCGACGGCTTGATTCGTTTGTGATGCAACTCTGCTAGCTTATCTTGTCCTTCCACTCGAACATGATCCGATGGTCAGGATCTTCCAACGGTCCTTAAGCCCATGGTCACTCACATGATCGATGCGTGTTTAGATGATCAATGCGGTCAACCTCTTGATTGGATGACTGCTGAGGCTTCTCATTCGGATTGGATGACTGCTGAGCTTATGCTTTTCCTTTCGAGTTTTGATCTCTATGTTTGCTAATCCTCCTGAGCTTTTATCATAGAAACATTGTTGATCCTATCATGATCAACAATAATCATGAATTTCTTCATACTGCTCACTTCTCCTGTTCGCTCCTCCTCCTAAGCTTGCGCTATTGATCTCTGCATACTGTTTGACATCTTTTGATAACTGATATACTTGTCGACATCAATGACAATATTATCTATGGTAATTCATCATTAACAACATATCATTGCATCGACTATTGACATCAATGAAAATATTTCCAACACATTTAATCCTTGATCACCTACTTATTTAATTCTACATGAGATTATGAAATGAACAAGAAATAAATGATGAAAAGACAAAATGAGTAATTAAACCCTAAACATAGAACACTTTTTATATTCACTAAAGGATTTATAAGAAAGAATCTCAAATATAAATCAAGATAACTTGAGCATATGATAAGAAACTCTTACTAGACATCATGAGAAAACAAGTAAAAGTAGAGTAATCCATCAATTGAATCATTCCACAATCATCCTTTGGTAAAATTGTTTCTATCCACGAGAGGGATTCTAAATTAAATATAGAAATAATTCACAACAATAATCTTTCACCATTCCTTAAGAGCCAAAACGTCCATACAATGCCTTATATTTACATATTTATACATTCAAAAATTAGTTATGCAAACTATTTTCATGATTTAACCTTTAGGTGAGCTAGGGGTTAAGTATTTGACATTTTCTTGGTTGAACTTTTACCATTTGATAAATAATTAATTACATAAAGTTGTGTGGGGAAACATGTTTTGATTTCTAGGTGTTCTCAGAATATCAAGTGTTACTACTAGATCTAACCCAGTAACTGATATGCACATTGGTCGAGGTTATGAGTTCTAAATTGACCAAAGGTATGTTGGAAATATAACTGAGAGGGGGGGGGGTGAATCAGTTATGTATATAAGCTTGAAACTTTTCCTGTTCTTTTCTTTTTCTTTCTAGATTATTATTTAATGTGTCGTTGATAACTTAACATGCATAGATATACAATATTTGATCAATCACACATAATACACAGAGACATTGATTTTCATGAGGAAACCCATAAAGGGAGAAAACCTCTTCTTCTTAGGATGTCAATCAAGCTCCAAATTTCATGTACATCATAGTCTTTGAGAACCAACTGAAATATGAGGCTACAACCTCTGATAGCAAGCTGCAACTTGCAGAGAGCACCAACTCTCAGATTTCTCTGGCACCAACTAGATGGAAGCACCAAATCCCAAGTTTGTCTAGCACCAACTAGATGGAAGCACAAACTCCTAGGTTTCTCTACCACCAACTAGATGGAAGCACCAACTCCCAGAGTATCTTCTAGCACCAACTCAAATTTAGAGGACTAAAATCTTCCCTAGCACCACCCTACCACCGTGGTTTTTCTGGCTCCAATCAGATGGAAGCTACAACTCCCTGTTCAAGCACCCAATTGAATCTCTGAGGAAAAAAATCCTCCCTAGCACCACCCTACCACCCTGATTGAATCTTGCAAAACTTTTACTTACTTGCTCTGTCTCTGATATGGTCTGTTACAGCTCCATGTCTCCTTTGCCTTCTTCCGCTTCTATATTCTGTTCCTCTTCTTCATCTTTCTGCTTCTATGATCTACTCTTTTTCCTCCCGTGATCACCACCACCTTTTGTTTAGATTCTCTTCTGGATTTTATTCTCTATGCTGCATCTACATCCTCTTTCTCTGCACCTCTTCTCTTCTCCTTTTCTGCTACTTACTACCACCTTCTACACTCATGCATCAGTTCCCAAAAAGCACATTCTATGCATGTATTTATCATGCCAAGTCCTCTACCATATCATCCTGGCAACTTTTTTTCACGAACGCTCTGTGATGCATCTCAATTCTGTATATCCTCTTCTATGTTCTGCATGTCATATTTTCGACCAGTTCTCTCCCAGGTCCTCATCGCAACTCTGCCACTTTACTGGCGGTTACTCACTGTCTATTCATCATTAATGCCTGTTATCTTGAGATTCCTTTTCTTCACTATAAGTTACAGTCATTCATTTTATTCACTTTAGGTAAATCATTCCTAAGCCCCTTCCTCTATGTGACCACTGGAGGTGACCACACGCATATTAAAAAAGCGCTTCATGATCTCGGTCTAGTGAGTGCTAGCTCCTTATTTTGATATGACCTTGGGCAATGATCTCACGTGACCACGCGATTGTAGGCATGAACAAAGGTGGTTTGAATCAAACTACTTTTCGCCCTGCAATTTACCTCGAGCCTCCATGTGTCCTTTCTCCAAAACCGTGGTTTTGATTGCGGCCCGCTCAAGAAAAATTAAGACCCGAGCATGTTCTAGCCCCGCAATTGAGCATGACCGTTGATCTCCAATTCCTTGGTGATACCACTCGATCAAAAAATAATATCTACCTTCCTTTCCTCCTTCCACGTGCAATCCCATATCTCCATGATCTGTCGACACGTAGCTTCCTTCCAAATCAATGACTACGATTGATTCCGACGTTTCGATCTTCGGGAGTTTCAACTCTCAAATCTCACTTTTCCCATATGACAATCTTTTGGAGTGGAAGATCTATTGACACCTGTCTCCCTAAATCTACGATCATGATCTCCTCTGCGAGTTCAGCCTTCGGGACTTTCAATTCTCAAACTCTCGTTTCTTCCATACGCCAATCTTCCAGAGTCGATGATCTGTAGACACTTGTCCGAACAGACGGATTACACTTAATCAGAAATTGTGATGGATGGCCACCATTTACTTCGGCACTTAGGCTATTCTACTTATGCTATCCTTCCACTATATTTTGATAAATGGTTGAGAATGCACCCGAAGTGATCTTCAGATCAGATGACTTATGTCCACTTTGGGACTTTGACGTTTGAGGCTTCGGGGATTTAGGAATTTGCTGGTGGTGAAACTCCCAAAGTAAAACTCTTGGAGTGATGTAACTTTCTTACGTCACTTGATGATGTGGCACGAGCCGAGTGTCTGCCATGTGTCACTCGGATTCATGATTTTCATGAGCCTGAAATACCGATTTCAGCTTGACACTTGTCATTATCTGACTTTTCCACGTGTCTTTGCTGACGTGGGTGTGACGTGTAGGCAGTGTAGTGGAGTGTGGAGGCAGAGCGCGGTAGTGGAGTGTGACGTGTAGCGTGTAGTGGAGTGTGACGTCAGAGCGCAGAGGTGGCATGTATGAGTGGTTTGGTGGTTTACTTGGAGGGGGGGTTAGGAAGTAAGTGGTAATGAGTGAGGGGGGTCTGATTTGACATGAAGGTGACACATATGAGGGTCCCACATGGGAAATACCAGCAACTCGGACCCCCCCCACGGTTAAAGGCAGAAAGGTAGGGGGTCTAATATGCCCTATCGTTCATAGATCTGAGCGCCTGATTATCGCCCGTTGAGATTAGCGCGCCCCTCTTCAAACTTATCCTACCCTTCCACTTTAGAATTATTTGATGGCTGAAATTTAATTTGGCTCTCCATCTCTCCAGACTTCAGGGATTTCAAATCTCAAACTTTTCTCCCTCTTGAACTCATGGTCTACTGACATGTATCTCCCAATGATCAACAAACCAGATTCTCCTCTTGGATATGAACGGTCTCAAATTACTTCGGAACTTCAAAACTTTGGTAAGTTCTCTCTCCTGTGTGTGCAAAGCATTAAGGCTCGCGCACCTTGATTCGATCAGATGAGTGTTGGTCCTTTGTGCTGTGATCCTACGGACACTGTCGCCCTCTCTCCTAAGCTTTTGATCTCTCTGACTTAGAAGGTTTTCTAAGTTTTCAAGGGTCTCAACCTTTTCTCCTCCTGTGAGTCCATCTCTTGGACCTCGTCTGCACTTCTGGAAAGTGTTATCTCTTCTGAGATTTCTCTTCTTCTGCTCTCTCAACTTATTAAAGAGTCACTTCGACACTTAGCTGAATTGTGGATCTGTGCACTCCTTGCATATCCTCTGAAGTCTGAATATTCGAACTCTCATCGCTGCTTTCCCGTTTTCCATCGTCGCTGATGTTATTTCCATCAATGACAAGCACACTCTTCCTATAAAACATGCCAACAATCTCCCCCTTTGGCATTGATGACAACCCTAAAAGGCTTCACTATTGCTTCTTAGACCTCCAACTGTACCATCCAGACCACAACGTTTTCTCCCCCTTTGACATCAATGTCAAAGAAAACATAGAGTGACTATGTGCTCCCCCTGTTCAGATATACTAGGAGCACTCTCCCCCTGATCAGATAGACTATTTAGATTGATAATAGGGTCACGCCCAACTTCTGGCACATATACTCAAACTCCAAGTCTGCAAGTGTCTGAATCATCCACAATACTTGGGTACAACAAGTGGCAGCTACAATGTATTCAACTTCTGTAGTCGATAGGGAAATGGAACCTTGCTTCTTGCTCAACTATGCTACAAGAGAATCTATTAATAAGAATGCACCTCCACTCGTGCATTTCATTTCATCCAAGAAGTTAGCCCAATCAACATTTGAATAGACTAATAATTGAAAATTCTGATTCCTAGGATACCATAGGCCATAGTTCATTGTTCCTTTCAAGTATCTGAAAATTCTTTTGATAGCTATCAAGTGACTCTGTTTAGGTGTAGAATGATACCTTACTACCATTCCAACATCATGCATTATGTTTGGACAAGATGATGTTCTTCATCTTCATTATTCTCATCATCTTCTTCATCTAACTTGGTGCTTATTCTTTGTTGATCTTTTACTAGAGCTTCTTTATCAATTCGAACATCAATATAGTCTACTAATTTATGCATTCTTTTGTTGAAGAATTTGTATCCTTTATTGTTCGTTGAATATCCTAAGAATATACCTTCATCAAATCTACCATTAAATTTTCTTAAATGACATTCCTCCTTATCTTCCTTCAGAACATAGACATTGTTTTCAGTTCTAACCCCTTTTGCAATCAACTCTCCTATGTTCACTGTTTTTATTTTACAATCCTTGGTAGTGAAAGTGATTTCACATCCTCTGTCACACACCTGATTGACACTAAGAAGATTATGTTTTAATCCATCATCAAATAGTACATATTGAGATTTTCCTCTTCCATTACTTAATCTTACCAGACCTTTACCTCTGATCTTTCCTGGAGCATCATTTCCAAAAGTCACATTTTCTGATTTACTTTCTTTGAGTGATAGGAACTTACTTTTGTCACATGTCATATGCCTGGAGAATCCGCTGTCAATATACCAGGGGTTATTTTGTCTCTGAAATGACAACACCAATCCACACTTGTCATCTTCTTTATTCTTCCAAACCTTGACGTTTCCATCTCTATGATTTGAATATGGCTTATAGTTCTTTAAGCAACAATCTGCAACTTTATGGTAGATGTAACATTCTGGTTCATTGAATAAAGGATCATAATGATTGTTATGCTTAATCTGCGTCTTTTTCCCAGCCATCACATGATTTGCAGTCTGTGGTTGTTTGTTATTTGGATGTCTCACTCTTTGTTGTGGCATATATTGATTCCTTGTGTGTATTTATTGCTCATGTCTAAATCTTAAAGAACAATTTACAGCTTTGTGACCAAAGTTAGAACAGTAAAAACAATATCCATAGAAAAAATCTTTGTACCTGGAAAATGACTGTCTTCTTTGAGCATGTTGATTTCTTCCATGCTGATGATTTCCTTGAGCAGAGGGAGTATTATTTCTTTGTTCTACATATTCAATTCTGGTACCTTTTTCTTCACTCCTCCTTGGCGGCTGATTATCTTCCTTTGTTTCTACAGGTTTGTTGTTGTCAATGGTTGTAGATTTGACAAACTTGATGGATTATTTGTTGCTTGGCTGACCACTACTTGATCCCTCTTCATAACCCAAACCAGTTTTCAACTTTGGATTCCTTTGCTGATTTAGAATGGTGTCTAATCCTTCTGAGGATTTAATACTTGTCAGATTATGATGATATAAGGCCTGAAATTTCTCTAGATCTTTTTTGACAGACACTACTTCATCTTCCAATTTTTCACCTTTTTTTTTAGCTTCCTTCAATTTTTGTTTGAGGATGTCTTCAATATTCTTAGATTCTTTTAACTTAACCTTCAACAAAGCAATTTCTTCAGATGGTTCATTGCATGTTTTCTCAAACCCGAGCAATAACTGTTTTTGTTTTCTTTTCTTAAATCTGAGTCTGTCAATCTCTTCTAAGGCACTTATTAGTTCTCCTTCCATATCAACCATAACATTTTCTTCATTCATGTCACCAAATGTGTATTCATCATCAAGGTATTCTGTGTCCATAAGAATACAATCATTCACTTTATCTTCACAAGATGAATTGCTATCTATGTCTTCCGAGGAGTCATCATTATTTGCACACAAACTTTTCTTTTTACTATATTTCTCAAATTTATATTTCTGTTCATCATTGGAGTTCTGGTCTTTTTCCTTGTGAGGACACTTATATGAAAAATGACCTATCTTACCACAATTGAAACATTTAAAAGGCAACTTGCCTTGGTATTTTCCTGATCCTTTCTTTAACCTTCTCACAAAATTTGCTTCAATCTCATCTATATTGGAGTCTGTGTTTTTATCGGCTTTAAAGGATGCCTCTCTTGTAGTGGATTTACCTTCGGTGATTCTCAATTCATAAGCAGTTAGGGTTCCAAGAAGTTGATCTAATGTCAACATATTGAGATCATTTATTTCCTCTATAGCAGAGACCTTTGAGTTAAATCTATCAGGAAGAGATCTTAATATTTTCTGGACTAGAAAAGATTCTTCTATCGTTTCACCTAGACCTTTCATAGTGTTGACAAGTTCTTCTATTCGTAAGAATTACTTACTGATAGTTTCATCTTCATCCATCTTTAACTGCTCAAATTTCAGTCCGTGAGTCTGAAGTTTTTCATCTTTCACCTTTTTATTGCCTTAATAACTACTTATCAGCTTGTCCGACATAATTTTTGCTGAATCACAGTGCATTACTTTGACAAACTCGGCTTCTGCAAGTCCACTGAGGATGGAATTCATTGATTTTGCATTAAACCTAAATTCCATCTTATCATATTTTGTGGCCAAGACTACAGGCTTCACATACCCAGTTTCAATGACATCCCAAACATCAACACCCAAACACATTAAATATGTTCTCATCCTTATTTTCCAGAAGGAAAAGTTTGTTCCATCAAATAAAGGAGCTCTATTAGTTGAACTTCCTTCATGACTAGTCATGTTCAAGCTTATGGATCTACCTTTGATCAAAGGCACCGACTCTGATACCAATTGTTGGAAATATAATTGAGAGGGGGGGGTGAATCAGTTATGTATATAAGCTTGAAATTTTTCCTATTCTTTTCTTTTTCTTTCTAGATTATTATTTAATGTGTTGTTGATAACTTAACATGCATAGATATACAATATTTTATCAATCACACAGAATACATAGAGACATTGATTTTCATGAGAAAACCCATAAAGGGAGAAAACCTCTTCTTCTTAGGATGTCAATCAAGCTCCAAATTTCATGTACATCATAGTATTTGAGCACCAACTGAAATATGAGGCTACAACCTCTGATAGCAAGCTACAACTTGTAGAGAGCACCGACTCTCAGATTTCTCTAGCACCAACTAGATGGAAGCACCAACTCCCAGGTTTCTCTAGCACCAACTAGATGGAAGCACCAACTCCCAGAATATCTTCTAGCACCAATTAGAATTTAGAGGACTACAATCCTCCCTAGCACCACCCTGGTTTTTCTGGCTACAACCAGATGGAAGCTACAACTCCCTGTGTTCAAGCATCCTCTTGAAACTATGAGGACAACAATCTTCCCTAGCACCACCCTACCACCCTGATTGAATCTTGCAAAACTTTTACTTGCTTGCTCTGTCTCTGATATGGTCTGTTACAACTCCATGTCTCCTCTACCTTCTTCCACTTCTATCCTCTGTTCTGCTTATGCATCTTTCTGCTTCTATGCTCAACTTTTTTTCCTCCTGTTCTCACCACCGCCTTTTATTTAGCTTCTCTTCTGCCTTTTATGCTCTGTGTTGCATCTGCATCCTCATCTCTTCTCCTTTTCTGATGCTTACTACCACCTTCTATGCTCATGCATCAGTTCCCAAAAATCACATTCTCTGCAAGTCTTTATCATGCCAAGTCCCCTACCAGATCATCCTGGTAACTCTTCATCACGACCGCTCTGTGATGCATATCAATTCTATATATCCTCTTCTATGTTCTGCATGTCATATTTTTGCCTAGTTCTCTCCCAGGTCCTCATTGCAACTCTGCCACTTTACTGGCGGTTACTCACTGTCTATTCATCATCAGTGCCCGTTATCCTGAGATTCCTTTTCTTCACTAGAAGTTACAGTCAGTCATTTTATTCGCTGTAGGTAAATCAGTCCTAGGCCACTTCCTTTATGTGACCACATGCCTATTCAGAAAGTGCTTTGCGATATCGGTCTAGCGACTACTAGCTCCTTCTTTTGATATGACCTTGGGCGATGATCTCACATGACCATGCAATTGCGGGCATGACCAAAGGTGGTTTGAATCAAACTACTTTTTTCCCCACAATTTACCTCGAGCCTCCACGTGTTCTTTCTCCAAAACTGTGGTTTCGATTGTGGCCCACTCAAGAAAAATTAAGACTCGAGCATGTTCTAGCCCCACAATTGAGCATGACCATTGATCTCCAATCTCTTGGCAATGCCATTCAATCAACGACTGCTATCTTCTTTCCTTTCCTCCTTCCACGTGAAATCCCATATCTCCACGATCCATCGACACGTAACTTCCTTCCATATCAACGATTACGATTGATTTTGACCTTCCGGTCTTTGGGAGTTTCAACTCTCAAATCTCGCTTTTCCCATATGACAATATTCCAAAGTGGAAGATCTATTGACACCTGTCTCCCTAAATCTACGATCAGGATCTCCTCTGCGAGTCCGACCTTCGAGACTTTCAATTCTCAAACTCTCATTTCTTCCGTACGTCAATCTTCTAGAGTCGATGATCTGCAGACACCTGTCCAAACAGATTAGACGACTTACACTTATCCTTTCATTGCTTATTTCGTCGACTAATACTTGATCAAACATTGTGATGGATGTCAACCATTTACTTCGGAACTTCGACTATTCTACTTACACTATCCTTCCACTGTATTTTGATCAACGATTGAGAATGCACCTGAAGTAATCTTTAGATCGGATGACTTATGTCCACTTTGGGACTTCGACGTTCGAGACTTTGAGACTTTAGGCATCTGCTAGTGGTGAAACTCCTGAAGTAAAACTATCGGAGTGACGCAACTTTCTTATGCCACTTGGTGATGCGGCACAAGCCGAGTGTCTGCCACGTGTCACTCATATTCGTGATTTTCACAAGCCTGAAATGCCGATTTCATCTTGACACTTGTCATTATATAACTATGCCATGTGTCTTTGCTGACATGGGTGTGACGTGTAGGCAGTGTAGTGGAGTGTGGAGGTAGAGCGTGGTAGTGGAGTGTGACGTGTAGCGGGTAGTGGAGTGTGACGTCAGATTGCAAAGGTGGTATGTATGAGTGGTTTGGTGGTTTACTCAGAGGGGGNAAGTGGTAATGAGTGAGGGGGGTCTGAGTTGACAGGAAGGTGACACGTATGAGGGTCCCACATGGGAAATACCACTAACTCAGACCCCCCCCCATAGTTAAAGGTAGAAAGGTCGGGGGGGTCCAATATGCCATGTCGACCGTAGATCTGAGCGCCAGATTATCGTCCACTGAGATTAGCGTGCCCCTCTTCAAATTTATCCCATCCTTCCACTTTAGAGTGATTTGAAGACTGAAATTTACTCCATCTCTCTGGACTTCGGGGATTTCAAATCTTAAACTTTGCTCCCTTCTGAACGCACGGTCTACTGACATGTATCTTTCGACGAACAACAAATCAGATTCTCCTTCTGGTGATGAACGGTCTCAAATTACTTTGAGACTTCAAAAATTTGGTAAGTTCTCTCCCCTGCATGCACAAAGCGTTAAGTCTCATGCACCTTGATTCGATCAGATGGCTATTGGTCCTCTATGCTGTGATCCTACGGTCACTATCACCCTCTCTCCTGAGCTTCTGATCTCTCTAACTTAGAAGGTTTTCTAAGTGTTCAAGGGTCTCAACCTTTGATCCTATTGCAAGTCTGTCTCTTGGACCTCGTCTGCACTTCCGGAAAGTGCTATCTCTTCTGAGATTTCTCGTCTTCTTCTCTCTTGACTTCTTAAAGAGTCACTTCGACACTTAGCCAAATTGTGGATATGTGCACTCCTTGCATATCCTCTGAAGTCCAAATATTCAAAATCTCATCGCTTCTTTCCTGTTTTCCATCGTAGTTGCTATTCTTGCCATCAATGACAAGCACACTCTTCTTGTAAAACATGCCAACAAGGTAGAGGAAAAGGTGAGCTCCCAGAGCTCATGGATTGAAAGGGATAGCAAATGCCCCAAGCATCCTGAAATAATCAACAACAAAATCAATCAAGGCCAATTTTTCAGAACCTGGGCGCTTATCGGGAGCTTAAAGAGAGATAATAATGTCCCAAATAGGGTCAATCCCCTTTTGAAATGGATTTATATCATAAGACTAAGGATTAATGAACAAGTGTTGGCAAAGATGTGAGCCTGATCATTCGACAACTAAAAGCAAGCTTGATCTATGAAGGATAATGCATGTTACATCGAGAAAATGCACATAAGTTAACACGTGCTTGGGGTGCGACAATGGTTAATGGTTTCCAAAGCCATGTGTTGAAGGATGGGTGATGTCACATGATGAGATATAGAAAGAAAAACCACTCCCATAGGGTCACGACTAGTTTTTTCTATTTTTTTAGGATTCCTATCCACCTACTTAGCACACATATGCTTATAAACCAAGCACTGCATGGAGTCAATGCAATAGTTCACCCAGACATCAAGGAAGCTAGTGATAGCCTGGTGTGCCAAAAAGTAACTTTGAGCCTGTTAAAGATAATCACATGTACAAAGGAAGCCCATTGGGACTCTGGTCACCATATCAAACTCAATTGCACGTAGGATGAGCCCATAAGACACTTCCACACGGACGTGGACCAATATTGAGCTGCTATGTGTCCACAAGTGCATGGTGACATCAACATAACACCATCCAAATTTCGCACATTTTCTCCAGTTTTCAAAAAGTGTCAAACCATTGGGAAAAGGACGTATGTTTCGACCAAGGGCACAAGGAGGAATATCTCAGGCAGGTAGAGGATTCATTGATAGCTTTCCAAATAAGTTGGAAAATATGTGATGCATAACAAGATATCTAACATCATGTTCACATCCTTTCACTAATCATCATATCACTACTTGCAACTGACAAAGGATAGTAATAATTTCCTTGACACACCCACTCATGTGAGCCTCAGATCTCAATAGATCAAGCCAGGTGTAACACATCACTTCATCCCATCAGTTTCCTTCAATAGGCACATGTTGAGCTCCTATAAGGGAAAACCACAAGGATAATGATAAACCAATTTGTGAGTAATTTTCTTTCTAAAGGTGAGTTACTTGGATTCCAAGTGTCTTAGATGATGACCCACCTACTCATTCTCTTGCCACAAGGGAGGATTATCAACCATATTGGATACAAATGTTTGCAGAACATGCTCAATGAGAGGGGAATGCCCTTCTTTGGTATCATTAGCAAGCATATAAGAGATGAAGGATATATGGGAATCTACCCTAAAGTGCGATTGCCAATCCTATCAGTGCATTGGAGAAGCTTGAAGTAGAAGATGCATAGGATTGGTCCATCGTGCCAAATTTCAGTTTGGCAGTGTTAGCTGAGAGGAAATGACTAACCCTTCTCCTTGCTTACTTGTGATCAAAGCACTCAACTTGATATTGAGAATCAATTGAATCACCTTGAGAGTGATAAAGATAAATTGTATATTAGGCAAATGGAATTTTTTTATCAATAACCCTATGGGTCAGATTTGGGGTAAAAATTATTTTTACCTGGTGAAAATGAAATTCAATTGCAAATCAGTTAGAAACCTCGAGCGATATCAAGATTTTGACAAGAAGTATCCATCTCCAAGAAGTAGTATTGGTCTAAATAGACGGTTTTCCTACAAGTGAAGAGCCTATAATGTAAGGCGAGGAGCTCATTTTTAGGGTCAACACTTTGGGGAATTTAAGAGTATATTATAACCAGAGCTCTTTGATTAATATCCCCTTAGACACATACGTATTATTAAGGCTGCATGCTTCAAGAGATTCATCCCCTGTGCTATGTTTCAGCTTGTGCTTCTTTTTGTGCATGTGTTCTTGTAAAGCCACCATCTCATTTTGGCTTCTTGTATTAGATCACCATTAATAAAATCTCAAGCAACGAGTTATATAGCATGTTCAATGTAACTGTGTGTTGTATGCTTATGATAATAGAGCGATTTCCTTTGAATGTATGACGACTTCTTTTCATTTCTTCATATGTTTAATGATGTGCAGAGGGTACCTCCATGGATTTAAATGTTTGAATATGTTTACTATTTGATGCATGCTTTTACGATCAACTAGATTTGTTAGAATTACTGAATTCCTAATTGCTCAACATGTTGTTCTTTCCATAAACTATGAGATTCACCTTAAAAATGCCTCACATGTTTATCTTGTATTTCTTCTAAATACATCACTTCATCCATATTTAAACTCAATTGTCTGAAACACACGTGGACAAATGCCTCTTGGGGTTGAATATTTTAATATCTAGACTAAGATTGTTTGAGGGCTGAGAGTTCTATAAGAGAGAGGAAAACAATTACCCACATTTTTGCATAATTTCTGCTGTTACAAGCATGGATTTAAGGCTCATCTTGAGTCTTAGCTCCCAGGATCCCTCGACATCGTTCCAATGATAGTCTGGAACATCTCGAGGGACAACAACCGAAATGGTGCCGTTGCTGGGGAATTTTTTTTTGAAGATATATGTAACAACCCATTTCTAAACCCTTGATTATGTATGTAATTAATCATGATTGATGATTTCCATGAAATGGCATGTAAACATTGTAAATGTATTATTGTTTAATTGAAAATGCCAACAAATGACTGTGGGGGTGAAGCCTTGAAACTACTGGCCATGATACCATGGGAGAGATTAGTAAGGGGAAGAGAATGGGGATTCATGTGTGCAAGGACTCAAAGCCACCTTGATGAATGATGTGGAGAAAATAGCCATGTTTTCTCTAGCTTGCAACAAAAAAAAGATAGTTAACAATAAGGGGTCGGTAGTTGAACACCAACCACCTCAATGAATGGAAGTATGGGGAAGGACTGTTTAGGAAAGTAGAGGCTATCAACCAAAGGAACCATCGAGTAATTCACATTTTACAAGATGAATTGTGTTGAACTCATGGATCATTTTGACAAAAGGAAGAGGGCAAGTCGAGAACCCTCCTGTGTGGAAAACATGTGCATGAGAAGACATAGAAAAGAGAGAAGAGTTATCATAGAGAAGAGAGGGAGGGGGTGTGAAAATATCTGACCATATAAGTGCATAGAAAGGACAGAGAACTCGAGAGAGTTCTAAGCTGGGAGGTATGTAAAGACCAAAAAATATAGAGCACTGGCTAGAGATACATAACGTATAGGGCGAGGAACCATAGTATATGTGAACATAGAAACAGAGAATGCACGGGTGCATGCAAGATAAGGATCAAAGAACTCAAGTGAGAGTTCTTAACTAGAGTAGAGAAGACCTTAAGTCCCAACTGGAGAAAAAGAGGGTTGCAAGATTGATGCTTGCTGGAAAGAAACTAGCACTCGAAGGAGAGGATGCTGAGGGACAATATAAATATGAAGTGACTCTCTTTTTTAGTAGAAATCCAGCTAGGAAGGCATCTAATAAACCCCGTTTAGGTCTTGATCTCAGTGGGGAGGAAGGGAAACTTCTATTGTTTCCAGTGGAGTGGAGGAGAGTAACCTCCTTGATCCATTCTTTGGCTTGATATGTCAATTGTGAGAGTCCCCTACTGGTATCATGGCCTAGCATGGGGGTGGGTTACTGCTGAAGTGACTGAGAATGTAGAGCCCGTGGTTGGGTGGAAAGGCATACACCCACAGTCAGTTGGATGGCTATATCTTGTAAACATATAAGTATCTCTACACCCTGTGTAATTGAAATGAAATGGCATGATTCCTATGTTTGTAATTATGAATATGAATGCCTGATTATGGGATTTTTTATGTATCCGCTGGGAGGGATTTGTACTTGTATGAAATGTGGACCCTGCATTTTACCTTGAATGATTAAATAACTGTAAAAATGGTTCCCTCTTGTGAATGTAATAATGGATATATCTATATGTTTGTGCCTCCCGTGTGTGCAGTAGGATATTTGATGTAGTGTGATGCTGATGAAAAGAAAACATGCTTATAAAATAAGAATGAATAATATCTTCTAGGAGGAACGGGAAGAGGTTCCCTGAGATTGACATTGGAATGTATCAGTGCATGAGAGAGGTCTTTGTGTGATTCAAAAGAGTCTTAATTCTTTCGAGGAATCCCTTGTTCTGGTATGGACAATTTGCAATACATGAATCTCCACTTAAGTGGCGAAGAGGGAATGCCTTAGTGGTTTTTGGAGAAAGGCGAGAGCTCCTAAAGGCTTGGTAAGACTTGGAAAAACCTTGAAGAAAATTTGAGTGGGATAAGTTACGATTTCAAAATGTTAGCCATTGGAAACCCCATGATACAAGATGGAGAAAATATTAGCCGTAGATCTGATAGGGTGAGTATATCTCACCCCTTCATTGAGAAGGATCGAGTGCCAAGGATTGTGAGAGGCCCGATGACAATGAAAACCCTATGGTGGAACAAATACCATCGATCTTTCAGGAGTGAACTAGGTCAGATATAAACCATTGATGCTATTGCATCATCACCGGGGATGGAAATTCGATAAAGATGAGTGATGGGCTAGAGAGGGTTGACGAGTATAAATGTCACGATAAATAAAGAGATTCATTGATCGCTGTAGAGGAAAGATCTCCGTAGGTTTTGTTCAAGTGAGGAGAGAGAGTGGTGACATCATAATGATGTGGAATGCTAGCATGGTTGCTAGTGTGTTTCTAGAGGTGACATGTGTTGCTAGAGGAATGACGTGTGTTGATAGTTGATTGGTCGACGAGTCGAGTGTAGGCCTAGTTGGGAGAAATGACCCTTAGGTAATCTCCTTAAATCTTGGCCGTTGGATCTACAAATTGAGAAATATCATACATTTTTTGGTAGAGGGAAGATGAAGGTCTGGAGAGAGGATAAGAGAAGAGATCCAATGACCATGAGGTATCCCAAGAATAAAAAACAATCGTCGATATGATAGAAGTGATCAAGGTGAGATATGGGTTATCAATGCCAGTCACAACATCATCGAAGAATAAACGATCGATGATTTGAGTAACAGGTTCTAGAGAGGTGCCGATGATGAAAATTTCCATTGAATATGGACTTGTCGAGAGGTGACACATGGAACCTTAGCCTTGGATCAAGGAATAGCAAGGAGAAATAATATATGTAGATTTTCCATAGGTCCGACCTGTTTATCCTAGAAAAGGTTAAAGGGATGAGTGTTAACTACTGCACAAGTTTGAGGTGCCGATGTGATTGAAGCCGTTGGAAGTCAAGGGCCAAGAGCCATTGAATGTGGGAAGTGAACCCATTAGAGTTCATTGAAAAAACTTGGTAAGTTGGGGTGATCGATAAATCCATGGGAGGAGAGAATCGATGACAATGAAGAATTTTCCAAGTGATCGAGGCCATTGATATAGATGGCCGATGGGCCTAATGGAAGATGCCACATTAGTGCCATGTATGATGGCACAAGTGAATTGGATCCATGTGGATGCCATATGCCAGTGAGGTGGAATTTATGAATGAAAGCCCATAAAATTTTGGGAGGCTATAACTTTTGATCTAGAGATTGGATTTGAGCATGGTTACAGTTGTTGAAAATATCTTGATGAGAAGAGTCCATCTATGGGGCTCATTGAGATAAATGAACTGAGTATAAGAAGAGGAAATTTTGACACTCCATCAACCTAAGTAAGGATTAGGGGTTTGGGTGTGTTACAATACATTTCCCCAGGGATATGACATCGCAAGCTCTGATACTCGAAGGTGAATGAGTTTCAGGCACCTGGATGTTGGTTATTTCACTTGATGACTCCACTGAGTAAATATCTGGTGTCTAACAGAAGATACACCATAAATAACCCAGATATTGAGCATACTCTAGTATACTCAGATCCAAAGAATCTCGTTACCCAGAGAAATCTTAGAGAACATCAAATATCTCCACCTTCAGGTAACTGTAATTTGGAAACATCTCCTTCTATTGTTCGTAGAGGTAGAAAATGTTTTGAGTTAATTGATATACCTGTTGATTCTGATTCGAAATCCAAGATACCTCCCAAACCACTAATAGATTTTCATAATTCTCCCTTAGGATTCTGTCAAGAAGTGAGCTCTTCCATTAAACCCTTTCTAAGAAACACTATTAACCCTCCATCCATTGAAGTCCATAACTGTATCCTACATAACCTGATGACAAACTTTGGAGGAGAAAGAGTCGGGGGAAATCAACCTCCCCCACCATCTTTAAAACCTTGGGTCACTACCAGATTTGGCCCATTAAATCTCCCCATGAATGTTCATGACCTTCCTGAAAACTGTTTGAAGCTCGTGCCCAAGTACAATGGTGAACCGACTTTATCTCCTGAAGAACACCTAGCGACCTTCTGGGATTTCACTGATAATCTGTTCATGGAGAATGACTATATCTTCATGAGAATTTTTATTCAAACCTTGGAGGGAGATTTCTAGAAATGGTTCAGAGAGCTTCCTATAGCCTAAAAGATAACTGGCTAGCTCTTGAGTCTGCATTTATGAAACACCGGGGGGAAAAGAGAGACAACCTATATTACATGACTGAATTTGTATCTCTTAGGAAAAAATAAAATGAGTTTGTTGTTGAATTTAAAAGAAGGTTTAAAAAACTGTACAACAAGATGCCTAGATATAGAAATCCCTTGCAACAAGAAGCTAAAGTCACGTATGTTGGATATTTTGATGCAAACTTTGCTATAATATTAAGAGAAAGAAGAACTCCAAGTCTGATAATAATGCAAGATGATGCAATATAGATTGAAGGGAATATAATTGCATCGGGAAAAATGAAGTAAAAACTAGATCAAATAGAAAGAAAGAAGGTTAAATAAGACTATGTTCCTTCAGATCTAGTTAAAGATTCTCATGAAGCCCGAATCAATGAGATGTCTAGACTGATCATAAATTTGACAAATAAAATGTCTAGATTTTCACTAGATAAGGATAATGCCAATAAAGTCTTTCAAGAAGGAGGAATAAGGAACCCTAATAAGTTCAGAAGGTATTTCAATCCTCAAATCATGAGGAGAGAAAGAAGGAATGAGGAGTAGCCTATCCAACCTCCTGTAAGAATTAATAATGAAAATAACCTGGTTGAGGAGGAAATAGATGAAGGATATGATGAAAATCTAGAAGAAGTACACTTGTGACAAGAGGAAAGCAATGTAAATTCTGTTGGTTGTGGAGCCTGATTATCTTCCTGATTCAGAGGTCCTTGCTTTCAGCCGTGTTTATACCCCATGAAGTATTTACACCCTAGAAGTATGTACACTCTTCCACGCGGGGGAGTGCAGAGGGGGGGTACCCCCTCTGCGGGGTCCATCCCCCTGACTGGGGGGTCTGGGGGCAAGCAGGCCCCCAGCGGGGGTTCGGGGGAGAAGCCCCCGAAGCAAAAATTGCCTTATAAAAGTATATTGTAATTTCATTGTAAATTTGGACCATTCATTATAAGGTCGCAGATCTAACGGTAGAGATTATGTTAGGGTTTTTTCCCTAGAAGGCAACCCTCTTTTATGAGGTAAATGTATTGTGGCTATGATTTGAGGGTGAATATTGTATTATGAGAGAGGAGACTGTGAGAGAAAGAAAAGGAAGTTACAGCGGGTTTTGCTGTAGTTTGTATCCCTTCATTTGCTGGATAATAATAAAGGAAGGACCTGGCAATTTCTCTGGTGGACGTAGCCCACACTGGGTGAAACACGTAAATCTGTGTCTCTCTTGTATTGTGTGTCTTCTGTGTTTTTGTTTCTGCATTTGTTTTAGTTTATTGCTCCGCGGTCCTATTTTTCTAACAACTGGTATCAGAGCGTAAGGTAAATCGTAGGAAAAGAGGGTTCCTGGTTTGAGTGGGAGCAATGTCGGAAGATGGAAAGTTTAGGGTCGAGAAATTTAATGGCCAAAACTACCAGTTATGGAAGATGCAGATGGAAGACTATTTATATCAGAAGAATCTATTCCTACCATTGAGTGGAGTAGCAAAGAAGCCGGAGGCCATGAAGGACGAAGAATGGGAGATTCTTGACAGAAAGGCTCTAGGAATGATACAGATGAGCCTGGCAGCGTCGGTGGCTTTCAATATTTCGAAAGAAAATACGACGAAGGATTTGATGGATGCGCTGGCCAAATTGTATGAAAAACCCTCGGCATCGAATAAGGTATTTATAATGAAGAGATTATTTAATATGAAGATGTCAGAAGGTGGGTCTGTTGTAGATCATTTAAATGAATTTAATACAGTTACTA
>SNQJ01S0119422.1:0-27352 GCA_010110895.2 Picea sitchensis
TATATCATGGACGCAATATGCTCCATGACACCTTTTCCTTTGATGAATTGGGCTTGGAGTCCAACCCAAGAAAAAACTGTGCATGAGTACCACGAAAAGCTGTGGGAAAATAATGCAAATAAGTTTATTTATGAGATTTTCAATTGGGTGATGGTGCCCCTGCACATCGCCATTTTTGGTCTTTCGCCACCCCGCATCTTGGATAGCATTGCTGCAAATATGAGCAGTATCGCGGACTGGTACGTAGAAGAAGAATTCTCTTATTTTAGAGTGTTCGGAGCTGCTGTTCCTCCTCTGGCACTATCGCTATTCATCCCCGACAAGCTGGCCTGTCGCGAGATTGCTCGACAAACAGTAATTGGCGGAGTGAGTAAAGAGCTCAAAGCGTCATCAAAGAAGGTATGGTCGTTTTTCCCTTTTCGGCTTAATTCCTATTCCTTATTAGATTTCAGACATGCTAAGGCTGAGGCTGCAACCTTAGAAGACTTGAGCCTAGTTTCTATTGAGTACAAAAAGCATGATCCTCAGAGGATTGTAAGCACCCATTTGGGAAATTGTGGATTAAAGAGGTTTGAACAAGAATTTTCACCCTCGGATGATGTTTTCCGAGGGGCGAGGTCCTATGCGGAAGTGCAATTTCGAATCAGATCTCTAGCACCCGAAGACAGGGCCTCTGTTTTAAAATTTCAGGAGCATAGGAAAAGATGTCTCCCCGTGGTGCTGGGAGGTTTAGGAATTTCCAAGGATAAAGGAAAGGAGGCCGAAAGTTCTGAAGGGAAAACTTCTAATCCCAAAAAATGTCAGGAAGGGGAGCAGGAGAAGAATCCTGAACAGGAGAAGAATCCCGAGTAGGAGAAGAGTCCCGAGCAGGAGAAGAATCCCGAGAAGGAAAAAATCCCGAAACAGAAAAAGGGACAACTGACCCACCCAAAGAACATGGTCCAGAGATGGAAGTGAAAAACACCGACCCACTTGAAACTCAGAATCCGGAGACAGGGACAGAGACGAAGACCTCTGATCCTCCAAAAGAGCAGGACTCACTCGTCACACCAGGAAAGGCGGTGAAGCAGATCAGACAACCCATCACCTCTGTCACACCCTTGCAATCGACACAGGGAGACGTTAGCAAGGGATGGATATTTGGTGAATAACTGAGGCCTATAAGGGCAGAGTAACTCCCTCCTAATGAATTCTTTTTTGACAGAAAGAGAAAAGCTGTAGTAAAGCGAGAATTTTGTCAAGAGGGAGAGTCCACTGTTAAAAAATTCAAAGTGATGACAGAGGGAAAAAACAAGAAGAGTGATGAATTCACCATAAAGATAGAAGGGACGCTAGGAGCGTATGCGTCAGCAAACCAATTCTCGGTCGCGATGTTGAAAAATCAGCTCAAGAGAAAGAATCGACTGATCAAGACTCTTGAAGCCTGAGTAGCTTCGGTAGCAGAAAGAACTAAGAGTCAAATGAGTGGAGAAATAGAGTTGGCTCGATTGGCTGATAAGAAAGAAATCAAAGTCCTCAAAACCAAGCTGGAACATGAAAATTCAGTGATCCGAGATGGTCGGGTGCAGTCGGGTCAGCAGAGGGATACGATCACATAGCTACAGGCTCAATTAGAGGTCGCAGAAAGCAAGGTGATCGACATCGAGATTGTTAAATCCCGAGCAATCGACATTCGGAGCAGGATCTCTTCTGCTCAACAGAGTCTACTAAACAAAGTAGGGGAGTGTCGAAAAGATTGCTAGTTAATGCATCAGATTTCTGAGAATCTGATTGTCAAAGAAAGAAACGCAAAAGTTGCTCGGGTCACCTTCCAAGAAGTAGTGATAGCTACGAACAACAGATTTTCAGCCGAGACCCTAGACTCACCATTGCTGAACAAACTAGGGGTAATATTTTGTTAAAGAATTAGGAACATGATATCACTTTAAGCAAGGAGCAGGCTCAAAAAGTGATGAATTCACTAGAAGGAACTTTCAATGTCATAAATGGTGAGCTGTTAGGGATGGAGAGTGGAGGTGACATAGGGACGCTAAGGCAGATGAATATAGAGCGGATCTCCCTCGACATGAAGGAGAAAAATGAGAGAAATTTGGCGGAGATCTCTAAGATGGACAGGGTAGACATGGCTCAAATTGATGAACATTTGATTCAACCCAGCGCACAACTCGGGGCCCTTGATATTGTTGATGCACATATGGGGGATAAACTTCCACAATTATCCTGAGAGTGTTATTTTACCGAAGCCATTTGTCAAGCAGAGCCGTCACAACTTGTATCCCAATTCGTGGACAGATGTAGGATATGCACTGAGTCTATGCAAAGACAAGCACCTAACCCTTTTTGAAAATAAAGTAGAAGAGATGGAGTGTTTTCGCTCCTCACAGCTTCCAAGCGGAACTTTCACAGCTTGAATCCAGTTTATGGGCAGATGTATAATATACAACTAAGTCACGTAAAGGCAGGCAGCTGGCACTTTTTTGAAAATAGGAGTAGGGAAGGGCAAATTTGTATAAATAGATCACCAAAAGAAGAACCAAAGGCTGGACTTTTTGGCAAATATTGTAATATATTTTTTGCATTGGAGGAGTTAATACAAGCAAATTCGAAGATTCCTGATTTCGTCACGACTGTGTTGCAAGTTTGTTTCGTTATGTTTCTTGTTTCATTTCAATTCACTCTTCGTAATTGATGTGTATCACTATAATTTAGTACGACCACTACTATAGTGAAGGGATTTCATCTTTCTATAATTGTGTCTTGTCTTTCCTCTGCACCAGCTATTAGCGGGTGTAAGACCAATTTGCATTTACAGAATTTTATATTTAGTTACACTATGTCAATTATTTCTATGTCAATTTATTCTTCTGTGTAGGTGTGAGTTTCTATTGACAGGAACCTTACGTTATCCACAGCTAAATGTTTTTCTCTCATTCCACATCTTTTACTAAAAAGAAATACAGTTACGGGAAAGGGCCTTCAGTTTGCATTCCCATTTTGATAGTTACGAGAAAGGGCCCTCAGTTTGCATTATTATTTCGTTCTCCGTACAAAAATACTCACTTAAAACCTTCAAATTGGTGTCAGTTGCACCAAATTGAAACAGCGTTAAAATCTCTTCCTAAATCGTTTCCATACTGGTACTGTTCCTTAAATGACTGTCCCTGCAGTAACTCAACCTAATATTCAACCCGGACTCTCTAATCAAATTCATATCGCCTTAAATCTCTTTGATACAATTCTTAAAACTGCTAACACCCGGGAAGAATTAGAACATTCATGGGCAGCCATTGAGAAAGATATTACCACCCAGGAACAGTTGGAAGATAGACAACAAGAACGTAGAAACCCTTATTAGTTTCCATACCGAAGGTTAGTATAATCCTGTATCAACCTTTTGTATACTTTTAGATGCCTTGACATTGTACTTTAAAGCCTTAGGTACATACTCAGGAACAACAGTATAGAGATGAGTTTTTTTAGATTAGATTAGAAGAGATAGGAAGTAGAGAGGAGAGAGAGTCTATGTTGCAGTCCAAGCTCTTGTACACAGTTGTAAACAAACATTGATATTAATACGAAGAAAGGCACATTTTCCTGCCTATGATGTCTATTTATGTTATATGTGCTCTTTCAATGATATTTGTATATATTCATATATGTTGTAGATGTATATGTTAGTTTTCATTTGTAGGATTAAGATAAACTTCTTAATATTTGAGAGTTGTTGGGTTATTTCTGGTTTCTTTAGGCTATGCAAGGAGTGCATGACAAAGTGCTAAGGACTCTCTGAGCCAGTGTAAAGAGTGCACATCTAAGTTCTGTGTTGAATTCAAGAAGAACGTGCCAGGAGGGCACACAAGAATAATTATATACTCAAGAAGGAGTCTCAAGGTTGTTGAATACCTTGAAGGAAAATATGTGCAGGAGATAGCACAATCAGATTTATTTAATACTCTATTTTCTTTGCAAGATGTGCATTACATAGGATAAAGGGAGTTAATCGAAAAGAACTTTCCTTTCAGAAGTTCCAAAACTTAGAAGGAAGAGTGAAATTAAGCGTCAAAGCAAGGCTTGTTTCAAGTCTCAAGCTCATAAGAGATAGAAGACAGGACATCGAAGCCTATAAGACTTCGAAGGTTCTCAATGTCTTGAGGATTACATTGTTCAGAGGAGGAGTCGAGGATTTAAGTTACCTCACGAGAAAAAATCTCAGGAGGAGTAGTGGTTCTAATGTTCAAGAGGAAACACTTAGAAAATTTTCTAAGTCTTGAAGAGTTGAAGCATCTAAAGGTGGAGTGAAAAAATTTGAGGTAGTCGAAGGAAGATCAAGGATTAAGATTTGTCCAGGAGGAGCCAAAACATTTTAGGTCGTTAGATCTCGGAGAAGTAGCACACTAGTTAATCACGAGGATCCTTCAAAATTTCGCAAATCGGAAGATTTGCAAGGAGCAGAGTGAAACTCACGAAGTCTAAAATAACGAGGCAATCATAATTGTCTGTTGAGGTAGGACACACGGCGAAAAATCATCGTTTCACTGATTCACAAAGCGGGAGAAGCAAGAGTGGAAGAAGTGAATACTTGTGAAGTATGATTTCACGATTTAATCACAATCGTTGGCTAGAAGGGTAGCGTGGACTGTAGATCTAATTTCGAAGAATTCGCAAGATCGAGTATCAAAGGAAGGGAGACAAGCAGTATTTCGATAGCAGAAACATGAAATCTCGAGACACAAAATCCTGAGACGCGAAGTCCCGATTCATGAAGTGGATCTCGACCATCGGTTTCAGGAGATACAAGGACCATTGATTGTCCAGGGGGAGTTCGAAAGTTCAGATCTTGAGTAAAGGGAGGTGAGATATATTCCAACGACGCGAGGTGCAAAATCGCGAAAAGCTCAGAAGTTTGAGCCCCAGGTTCTAGCTAGAGGTCACGCTGACAAAGGTTAAAGGAGAAGAGCTAACAATCGCTAGACGTTAGTTCGAGAGTTTGAAAATCAGAGAGTCAGGGTTGACTCACATGCGATTACCCGACACACGAAATCGTGAAATGCCTTTTGGTTAGATCTGTGGTCATGGGTAGTGGTCACCTGGAGGAAGTTTACACCCGGTGCTTGTTCATGTGGGTGAAGTTTCACAAAGACCTATGAATTATTTCTTGGAGGTTCCAACAGGGAATCGAAGAGCTGCTTCAGTGCAAGAATTTGAAGATCCTAGACCAGGAGGTCACGCATCCCTAGGAGAGAAGGGGGGTCTGCACCAACTTGTTTTTTCACAGAACCAATCTCAAAAATTCTAATATTATCTCCGATGTCCTATCTAAGTTATCTTTTCTCCGTAAAATCACCTTTTATTGGAAAATATTGGGCCCGTAGTAATCCCATGTTTCTCAATGTCTCTTCTAAGATTATTTTTGTGTCCTATTTGATATATCTTTTTTTAACTCTGACCATTAGATCACATTCCATTTGCAAATCTTGGACCTTTCTCTTCTGACTTCCTCTAATGTTTTTTCAAGAATTGTTTCCATTATATTGTATAAACTAACTCTAACCATCAAGTCACCTTTTATCAGGAAATATTGTACTTTTCGTTGTCCTACTTCCTCCAATGGAACTTCCATAATTATTTTTTATGTCTTATCTGAACTTTCTCTTATTAACTTTGACTATCAAATAATCTTCCATTTAGAAATACTGGACGTTTCCTTGTCTTATTTCCTATGATGGCTCTTCTAGGATTTTTTATGATGTTTTCAATAAACTCTCTTATTTATTTTGACCATGGGATCACCTTCTAATGAGAATTATTGGAACTTGTTTGATTTCCTCTATGGTTCTTCTAGTCGTACTTTTAATTTCTTCTCCAAAATGACTATGACCATTAGACCACCTTCCATCAATAAATATTTAAATTTTACTGGTCATGTTTTCTGTAATGGTGCTTCCAATATTGTTTCTAGTATCCTATCATGTGATTAGGATAAAAATATATGCCAATTTACTATATGAAAGAGGGAATTTAAAAGGAAGGAATATGATTTCTTCACAAGGAAATTTTAGACTTCCATTGAGAAAAATATCAAACTTCTTTTCCATCTCATAGAATATTAATAATATGGTTTGTCTTTGTAAAGACATTTTTATTTTACATAATCTAGTTGCATTCGATTCTAGGTGATAATGTCTCTTCTAGCTAGATTATGCCACAATTGTAAATAAATTAACAAACACAAACATTGTCTTTCAAAACAAGTATTACATTATAGAAATTTACACATGGATTTATGAATAACACTTCCCTAATAATAGTAGATTGTATGTGATGTATTTGTCAAGATTTGGTGCTCATGAACAACTCCATTATCTATTCAAACAATTTATATTCTATGAAAAACAAAGTGAGATAAAGAAAAAAAGATAAGAATTTTTATTCTATGAAAAAAATGTGAGAGAAAGAGAAAAGGCGAAGAAGATCAATTAGTTGTTTGTCTTGTCACAACTTGCATTGTTTATAATAGCCTAGAGAAGACTTTATCTTAGATTTTTTTCTTATCCTCTTTCAAACCAATGCTAATTGTATCCAACACTATTGTAACAAGTTGTTGATTTCTATTGGCTAATAAAATAGCTCCAACTTAGATCCATATAAAGTTGTAACAAGTTGTTGATTTCTATTAGCTAATAAGCTAGCTCCAACTTAGATCCATATAAAGTTGAACCTAATATTATGATGCAAATTTAGATATATTGCATAGTATATGGATAGAGATGGATTTTTAAATCACACTTTTCAAATGCACTTTGATGATAACTCTTGGTTTCATTTGGACAAAATACCAAATAGAATTCAATTAAAAATCAAATCCATTTCATAGGGGTAGATACTAACCAACAAATTTTGTATTGGAAATTTGTTTATTTGGGATAGCAACATTAAGAAAGGCTATCAAGAGAGATGTCTTAAAAACAAATATGAAAGAACTTAAAAAGCAGTAAAAAATTAAAAGCATAATAAGGTTCTTGCAAACCATTCACTCATGTATAAAATAAAATATAAATACACGTTGATGCTTGATATTGTTAAATGGTACACCAACAAATTTTACTAAAATCCAATTTAGTATACATTTAACATGAGAGGACACTAACATGTCATTTACACGAAAAGGTGTAACATTGCAGGGATCATTTATCCAAGGGTAGTCATTAATTCATAATCTAATAGAAAGTGATGTGCATAATTTTGATAAAATCCAATTTAGTATACATTTAACATGAGAGAACACTAACATGTCATTTACACCAAAAGGTGTAACATTGGAGGGACCATTTATCCAATAGTAATCATTAATTCATAATCTAATAGCAAGTGATGTGCATAATTTTGATAACAAGAGATTTTTCTCTACATAATTGAGTAACATTAATAAAATAAAATAGAGAATTATAATAACTTAAGTTTTCATGGTTTTAATCGTGAAGGGATGGAAATGAAACCCTAATGAGTGAATGTGAATAATTTAAATTTCACTCATTAGGGTTTTTGATACATTTCGTTTAATGAACAAACCGACGAAGTAAGAATATCATGATTTGAGAGAAAAAAAGCAAGCCTGCCCATGCACTTCTCGACACTGCGAGGACCACCTCGACCTCCTATTAGATCTTTACAATAAATTATACATAGCATTTAGCATTGCTAGGGAGGAGTACAAAAGTCATGGTGAGAGCGTAATCATATGGTTGCATAGATTTTATAGTCGGTATATATTGAAATCAATTGATCTTTGTAAATCCACTTTGTATCCACTATGTGTAGTATGAATTTGTTAGTAATATCAAGCTAATAATTTAACATGATGAGTCTCGCCGAGCCAAAGCAGAATGTCATAAATAAGGAAACATAGTCAACCAACAAGACATGTTTGTTAGTAGAAAATGGCACATTGGCCGACTGATAAATTTCACTACTGCATTATTCGGGTCAATTGATGCATTCAACTAAATTGTTATATGTTTTAGTTGGGAGTTGATATGGAGGAATCAACTCCTCGAATTCTTATGGGTGAATTCAATGGTTGTAAGAGGTATATGGGTATGTCAATGGAGTCATATATGGAAAACATGGCTACATGAAGGATCATTCAAGTTAGTGTTTAGTCGAGTCTCAATCTGAGTGAAGTCAATTCGACTTAGAGTTGAGTTTAGTCGAGTTTGTATTCAGTCGAAGACTCTCGAAGTCGAGTCTATATTATAAGTCTAGTCTATTTCAAGAATGGTCGAGTCGAGTTTGTTACTCGAAAAGAAAAGAAAAAACATCATATTGTTGATTGTGTCAGTTTCAAGAAGTATTAAAACCTGAGTTAAAGAAGAAAGGAGGGGGTTAAACATGCATCTTTCAAAGACAGGCGATCCCCTCCACCAATGTAATGTAAGTCAGTCTTTAGCTGACGAGATCGGTTCTTCACCGAATTAATTCAATATTCAGTCGACAACACTTAGTTTATCTTGTAATTTTTATGCAAAGACGTAGTCAAGTTGTCCTTCATATAATATCAGATGCAGATTATATATATTTTCGGAGACCAAAAATAATTAAAGAAGCACATCCAAGTTTGACGAGCAAAGAAAAGCAGTAAAATATTGAGAATCAATGATGATCATGTTGGAAGTGGTTAAAGGAATTCAAGAAAGAGACATCAGATGACGAGACACACACAAGAGCTCAAAAAAAAAGATGATGGCACAAGAAATACTAAATTGATCTAGCCCCCTGGTATAAAATTTGCAGAATAGTTTCTAAGTTGTGACCTCAGAAGCCAGAAAACATAGAAATGGTAGGTTGGACAAAGCATGGTATTCCACCATAGGGTGTGTGCAGGGGTAAGATGATCCTAGGACGAGCCTCTCACCACTATGAAGGCACCAGAGAGAAAGGTGTAACAATCGGATCGAGAGGACCATTGTTGGGTGGGATCAAAGAATTGTGAGACTCATTGACTACACAAGGAATTACCAAATTGAAGACGAAGGCTAAAGAGTAGCAAGTCATTGATTATATGAACACTTTCTCAGGACGAGCAAGGATTTGAGTATGGGGGTGATGTTGGAAGGCCTCTTAGGCTCTTGTAATGGTCATCATGCATTAGACATTAGATATTAAGTAAACTTGTGAAGAAATATGTAGTAAAGGATAAATATACAAGAGAAATTAATGAATGATTATTTGGAATGGGTGAAACCGCTTCAACCATCCATACAATTTATAAATTCTATTGAAGAAGGAATATGAATTCAGTTGGATATCCTTCCCCACATTTATCTCCTTCATTCTTGGGATTATGTGTGTGTTTTGATGTGATTAATGTGTCTCTCTTAAATGTCTTCCCTAATTTATGAGACTACAACAACAAGGCAATGCAACACAAAGAAATACAAGGCATGGTAAGGCAATGCATGGCATGGCATGGATAGGCAAGGCATGGCATGGCATGTAATTGCAAGGAAATGAAAGGAAATGCAATGCAAGGCAAGGAAATGCAACACAAGACAATGCATGGAATGACATGTCAATGAAAGGCATGGCATGGCAAGGCAAGACATGGCATGGAAAGGAAATACATGGCATGACATGGCATGGAAAGGCAAGGCAAGGTATGGCATGGAAAATAAATACACGGCAAGGAAAGGAAAGGAAAGGCAATGCAAGGCATGGCATGGCATGGCATGGCATGGCACGACATGGAAAGGAAATGAAAGGAAAGGCAAGGAAATGAAAGGAAAGGAAACACAATGCAAGGCATGGTATGGAAAGGTAAAGAATGGCATGTAAAGTCAAGGAAAGGTAGGTAAATTCAAGGAAAGGCAAGGATAGACATGGCAAGGAAATGCATGGCATGGCAAGGAAATGTCTAGGTATAGATCTAGGTCTAGGTATGGAAAGGAAAGGAAAGGAAATGAAAGGCATCGAAAGGAAAGGAAAGGCATGGGAAGGAAAGGAAAGGAAAGGAAAGACATGGCATGGAAAGGAAATACATGGAATGGCAAGGCAAGTCATGGCATGGAAAGGCAAGGAATGCCATGGAAATTCAAGGTAAGGCATGGAAAGGAAAGGAAAGACAAGACAAGGATAGAAAAGAATTGACAAGGCAAGGAAAGGCTAGGCATTTATCACATACTTTTTTGTGGATGCTCCATCCATTTGGCATATTTCACATTCATCCATGGAGTTAGCTACCTTGGAATTCATATATGCGGAGTGGTTGCATGCATGCACATCCTTGGAGGGAACATTCCATGTGGACACATGACATTTGAATTGGATTGATTCTTATTTTTGGTGGTGTGTTCCCTTCATGAGCATTATTTGGTGCATACTACTACTATTTTTGGATGAGGGAGAATTGATTTGGAGATGCTAATGTCCACATGTTGTAATATGGTCAACCATGGATTGAGGAGAGATCTAACTAATCCATTATTAAAATATTTATTTGACTTGTCATGGAGTTAGTTAGCAAATAATAATATTTTATTATATAAGAGAAGAGACTCAATCTATAAAGAATATATATCTCTCTCCGTTGTAAATGGTGGATAATTTGGGTATTTATGAGCTCTCTTCTTGGGCTACATTGTACAACATTTTGGCAATCTTAATGGAGAATTTGAGGTATATTTTTATTTGATGTGAGGGTTTATTGTGAACTTATCTTTTGTGTATTGATTTTGTATTAAGAAAGCCTTGTAGCATGTTGTGATTACCATTATAATGAGCCATGCTTCATTTTGGATAGAGTAATGTGAGGTTTCAACCCACTTATTTCTATTGTGATTATGTTAGGCTGCATGATTCTTATTATTGGTTCTTGGAATCTTAACTAGGATGGGCCTTCATTCTTTCATCAAATTTAGGTCCTTGATAACCATTAATTGCATATGGATTTATAAATTAGCAATATTTTCCACCACAAGAGATGTGTTAATGAGTAACACAAGTATTTATAATCACTTTAGAAAAAAATGAACTATTTTTACTTATATAGACTTCCTTAACACTTTTAAAAGTAATTAATCAAATTAAATAAATTATTGCAATGATTACTGCAATAATACACTCCAAATCTATTTGAATACTCAACCAAATTGAGAAAAAATATTTCATTTCATCAAAATTTCATAAATCTATCCAAAAAAAAATTAAATAGTTTATATAACCCAAAAACGTTTTGCATAGTCTTCAACAAACATCTCCTATAATAAGTGGATTTATTGAATATTGTAAAGGTAATTGTAGTTTCTATTAGTTAAATGTAATTTATTGAATCTACAAACTCATCAAAATCTACATTGATGTGTTAAGTGATCCTTCTATCTTTCAATGTATGAGTTTCTCCTTCCAACTATTGAAAAACAATATTCAACTTATCATACTAAGAGATCTTAAATTGAAGGTTGTAGTAGATTTTGAGTTTGACGTTT
The DNA here is from genome assembly GCA_010110895.2 of Picea sitchensis. NCBI lineage: Eukaryota > Viridiplantae > Streptophyta > Pinopsida > Pinales > Pinaceae > Picea > Picea sitchensis. The sequence goes on from SNQJ01S0119422.1 coordinate 11,481, forward strand.
CATCTTCACATCATGTCTTCATTATCCCAAATCCATCCATAATCCCAAAGTGTGCATTGATTTCAACTCATGGATTATTCTATTCATATTCATGTAGATTTCTCCCTTTATAAAACAATGTAAATCTATGTTTCCTAGGAATATCCTTCTAGCAATATTTTTATGTGGAATTAGTTCTTAGAAGAATATAGATATGAATTTGTTTCTATTTATTATTGTTTAGAGTTATATTTTGACAATAGATTTTTTTAAATCCATTTAGATTAGATTTATTTTTTGTAATTTCATGTAAACAGAAAATAGTGGAAATCAAAACACTTTGAAATTCATACATTTATCAACATAAAATGAAAAAACAATGAGATTCATAAAAAAATGTGCCATGAAATGTGTGTGTGTGTGTGTGTATTCAACATCATATAAATTGTGCATGTTTTACAAAATGGCACATCGTGCCCAATATACAAAACGACAACAAGTGCCCTAACATAAAAAAAATTGTCATATGGTGGCCTAGATACAAAATGGCAGTCAATGATCACTAATTGACCATTGCCACCCTTGTCACCCTAAGGAGCATCCTAGAAATTGATATTTCTTATCTTTCTCGAAGAAGCACCTTAAGTGTTTTTGTTCTTGGGCGTGGTTCGTCACTCCAGAGTCTGCACAAAGTAAAAACGTTGTTATATTTTTTTTTCACAATGAATTAAAAGACTTACGAAATGATACTTTGTAATTCAACATAAGACAAAGCTCTGCAAATAGTACTGACAATAGCGAGGGTGTTACCCTCCTCCACAACCCTAATATCTCAACAATTCCACCCTATGTAAGTTACAAGGATCAAATCATGAAATTTAAACAAATATGCATAAAATAAATCCTATTCATGATACACAAAAATTAATCATCAATACATTATCTCACTGTGAATATCTCAAGCATCGATGGAGAGTTGTTGACAGGTGGAGTGCTCGGATGTACAATATGATATGAGGAATCATATACTATGACAACCTCGGTGGGTGGCATATGAGTGCATCCACTATGGATGGATGTGATGGAAGAGGTGGTGTCGATGGGTGGCATGTAGGTGTAGCCACTGAGGATTCATGGAATATGAAATATGGTGGGGGTGGGAGGCGATGAACCCTCATGGGTTGTACAAGTGATGGAATAACACTTGGCTTGGAAACAAGTAACCCAAAAGTTGTGGTTGGGTACCCAAGGAGTGGAATACCACTGTAACTGGTGAAAATATCATTATCCTACACACATATTAATAATATTGTTATTAGTACAAAATAGTAAAATTCAATAACATAGATACAGAAAATTTGAGATTTCAATGAGATTTAACTCAACACATTATACATGTGAATAAGGTGACTTGTCCATCCTAGGTGGACATTGATCGACACTGCCTGGTCTCACAACCTTTAGAAACACAAGAACATTATAAATTTGAGGATGTCAAAAAACAAAGAAATCACTATAGTGAATTTATCAAATGTGACACATACATGTGTATGCGGTACACTGAATGAGAAAGTTGTCTCTACTATTGCATCAATGGTGGATACATAAATTTATGCATCTATCGGTGTAGAGGGTGTTATATAAGGGCGTAGAAACTACAAAACATCATTTAATAAATTATTGAAATAAATACACATAATACTATATAAATATATGACGATGAAGAACATAGAGATGGTTAAGATACTAACCTCTTCCATGAAGCTCTAGTGTCCACTGGACTCCATAGGCCCATAACAAGTCTAACTACAACTCGATCATCTACGAGAATCACATGAACGACTACTATGTCCATGTTCCATATCCTCGTTGCACTCTAATCTAGGGGTTGAAGATCCGACCCTTATGTCAATGTCACCAATAGGAACCTCCTGCCGAGATAGTGCAACAAAACTACCATGTTGCCCTAGACTCCGATTCAAGGCTAATAAAGAAACATGTGCATGTTGCAATCCCTCTGCAATGGGAAGATGTTGGGAAGGGGGGTTAATCCTTCGCCTAGGGGGATGAGGACCTAAGATGGGATCATGCCTAGCACATTCTCGGTCTTGTGCGGACCCTTGACCCACCCCATGGAAATCACCAATGTCGAAGTAGTTCACATGGTGAGTCGTGACCCAAAATTAATTCTACCCATAGTTTTCTTTAAAAATATAAAGGCACCTCCATGTTATTGTAGGGAGGTTTATCAAAAACCCTGAACCATCTATCCATCCAATTTTCAACAAATTGTGGTTGGATGCACCAGTCCTGCATAGAAATGTATTTATTGTTGACAGGTGGTTGTTGTCTAGTTTGAGGTTCAATAAAAGAAGACATCAAATCTTGTTTTGAATTACCCAAGTCTCTAACTTGGTTTATATTTAGTCCAGTCCCGTAAAACTCAAACATTCTATCCTTGTATTTAGAAATAGTAGTTGATTTCACTTAGGGACTTGCAATAGATGACACAATGGTGTCCAATGAAGTGTCCAAGGACAATCGGCTAGGTTCTCTTGTGCCTCTTAATTCATGGAAAAGTTATATTAAGGTTGTCAACCCCTCATCAATCTATGTGTTTATGTTTGGTGGTTGTGGTGGGTTATGATTTTCTACCCTTTGGTCTGCTTGTGTGCAGTTTTCATTGTCTTTGGGTTCCATCTTAATAATATTTGTTGCACTTTAATAAGTGCACTTATGACAAAGGTATTACAAACAACAATTTCATTTAAAGAAACTAGAGTAAAGAAAGATTAGAAACAACCCATGAATATAGAATATGATGTAATTATGAAGAACCAAACATGGGATCTTGTGTCGTGTCCTATATGAATAAATGTTATAGGGTTCCAAATGGGTTTATAAGAAAAAATTTAATTCAAATGTGGTCATAGAGAAATTCAAATAAAAAATGAATATTATTCAAATAATTATTTATCTTTCTTCAAGTCTTAGATGACATATTCATCAAATATATATTAAGAATACATTTTTCATTGGGAATATCCATGAATAAATATATATGAACCAATCCCTTGGTTTAGTAGATAAAATACATCCTTACTTTTTTTACATGTTGAAGACAATCCAATTTTTCATGCTAACATAAAAAATCAGGCATACCTGGCTTGAGTTGGACACAGTGGAAATATCATGTGATCTGGTCCTCCTCTACTCCTCCTCTTTACTTGCTCAAACAAAGGAAAACGTGAGGCGCAGTGTGAAAATGGGCACAAATCGCACCCACGAACCTTTTAAAAAGGGCACAACAGGAACGTGTGCACGCTCTTAGGAACATGCACACTTTCCTGCCAACATGCCTATGTGTCACACTGAGTGGACGTTCGGTATTTTCCGAACATATAACATCATGAACGTGCATGCATTCATGTGGGTGTGCACTCCTACTCACCCCCTTTCCACTTTTTCGTCCACCAACTTTGTGCACTCACCCTTACATGGCTTACATATGATGTTATATATAAAATGTAATGCCTTGAAATTTAACATCAAACCCCAATAACATTGAGTTATTATAACACCAAAAAATCTCCACATTCACAAACAAAAGAAACAAATCCAAGTTAGATGGATGTAGTCAATGCTCCTATAATGAAAGCATGTTAGCCACCATCTCCCTACAACCTAGTTCAACATTGTAATTCTTCACGACATAAGCATAGACAACACATGATAGGAATGCAATGTTTTAGATTTATTGCATCAAGAGGCACAATCTACAACCCAATATTAGGTCGATGTGTGATTATGTGCCTAAATTCAATGTGGAGTCGACATTTGTCACTCTTCAATAATAATAATAATAATAATTAAGGAAATGAAAATTGTATATGTCAGCTCTAAACTTTTGTGAAATGAAACATTGGTGAAATCATGAAGATGTGTGTCTATTTTGCTTGTTTTATGAGAAAAAAAACTATATTTTCACAAGTTCATCAACTTCTGACATACAATTTTTTATTTTATTTTATTTAGAATTTCACTTTATAGTAAAAACAAAACTTGTGAAGAATTTCGTTAGCTTTCCAATGACTATTTTTCAATTTTGTTTTACTGAGATCTGATATGCCAATTTGACAATTGTTTAACAATATGTTCCTTAAACATGAAAGGAATGATAATGAGTTATTTTTTTCCCCAACAATGTATCTATTATTAAAATTTTGTTTTTAACAAATGAAATATAACGCAACAATCAACAGAGACTCTATTTTATTATGACTATAATTTTGAATCTAATGGATGAACATTATAATTTCTATAATTTTTTGAAGTTGACCAAGCTGAAAATGTTGCAGATTTTAAACACATGTTTTCCCCCACCTTGTATCTATCTTAATTTTTACTTAAAAATAAAATCTAAAAATGCCCTTTTGAAAAGAACAATTTAAGGATTATGAATATAATTTTTCCTAAATTTTTCACTGTGTATTTTTAGAGATACAAATATTTCATTTCACTGAATCATAATGTCAACTGAAAATATTATGCAGTGATTTGTTTTTAAATTAAATAAAATTAGATAAAAATAATGAAAATGAAAACAAATTATAGGAATTGAAAGTAGATTCAATTTTGCAAATGTTGGTATCATTTTCGAAACCAAATTCTGAGTATTTGCAGGAGTCCGGAACCTCCAAAGTTCAGGTAAGATAGAGGGAATTCTTTGGTTCCTGCAAATAGTCCCATTTGCTAGTTTTCAGTCGAAATAATCTTTCGACCGAAAAATATTTCTTTCAGCCAAAAAATGTAATTCTAATAGAATCCATCAAAATTAAACGGTTTCCTAGCTTTTCGGCCGAAAAACCCGTTTTTTAGCCGAAAGATGGGTGAGAAAATTTCATCGGCTAGAAACAATGAAAATACACATTGTATCGTTTCATTTTATGCAAAATATTATAAATACACTTTCGACGAAACACATTTAACACAATTCATCGCTTGTTTCATGGTTTTTTATTGCACCTAAACAAAGTTTCGAATCATCTTCTTCATTTTTGTTAAACAAGGTAATTGATGTTTGTTCAAATTTTTATTGGAATAACAATTTATATATTGAAAGCTAAATGTTGATCATTTTTTCAAGGTGAAGCCTTTGTTGAACATAAAATTATTGATATTATTTTTTAATAATTTTTGTGACGATGAAGTTTTTCTAAGACTATTTTGAAATGTTGAATTTGTTAAAAACTTTTACAGATAATTATACTCATGGGAAACAAAAGTTTGTGCAAGAGAAAATTTGATCGCACTCGAGATGAAACTCACCATAATGATCAAAGGAAATAACATTATTGGAAAAATAAACTAGAACGCACAAATATTGAAGAAAGAATCGATGATAATGTAAATAGAGATTTGCAACAGGAAGAAGTCCAACCAGGTATGCATGCACATATTGTCTATATTAAAAGTATAGAATTCAAATTTAAAATATTGTTTGATATAATTGATTGTAATTATGATTTGATGTTTTTCAAAAAACATAAATAGGTTTTCCTCATAACGTCTATGAAGATGTTGAAACCGAAACTGAAGCAGAAGACGAATCACCTATAGGTATGTACATAAATTTAGATAATATCAGATGAACACTTGTATATAGTTTAGTGAATTTATGTTCGAGTTTTATTTTTTAATATAACTTTAAATTGAAATATGCAGGAGAATCTATCAACATTGATGATGAAATATTAGAAAATGTTGATACTGACAAATTTGGGAAGAAAGAAGATAAGCATTATATAATATATCGAACTAAGAATATGTATAATACATTTTTTAAAGATGAATCAATAACAGTACAAGCTCAACTTTTACTTTGTCTAATAAAGTCAAGAAATTTAAAAGAAGCTACATCATTATTGGGTATTCAAAAGTCGGCAAAAGATACAAAGGTGAAACAGAATGTCTTTGACAATATAACTAGTGTATTAAAAGCTTTTGTAAAATCTCAAAAAAAAAAATGCTAGTGTTACATGTAGAGTGATATAAACACCATATGTTTCATCTATCAATATAAAATATCATTTGACACTACACATGGAAAAAAAGATGAGAATGTCAAGAAAAACATTGTACAAACATAAAAAATTCAATTGTAAATGATGAACTTGTTTGTTGGACAGTGATTCCTAGACAACCGTACAAAGATAGACTTGCAGCAAATGTTAAAGAATTGGCTCGTAATTGTTGGTTGATAGAATCTCGTGTTTCACCACTTACAAGGGATGTGTTGTGAAGAAGAATAGCATGAAAACAATATGAAGAACATCCAAAACATATATTGCCAATGACACAAATATAATTGTTCAATAAGTTCAAAGAAGAGCACAAAGAAGTTAAAATTTTCATCAATACATTTGTGCAACAAAAACCATGGTTTGTTAGACCCATCATTGTTCGTGACACTTTTTGTTGTCATTATCATGTGGAATTTGAGTTATATTATGACACTTTTCTTGATTTTGGTAAAACATTATGGCCAAGTTCACCTCCTCCTTCCACATTTCATGCTTTTATCTCTGAAATTCTATGTGAAAGAGAAGGTGATGAATTATTTTACCAAAAAAAATGTGTTGGTGGAAATAAATGTGATTGTTGTGGAAATCTAAGTTTGTTTCACTCAAAGTATCCTATTGATATGAATGATCAATCATTTTCTAATATAACAGTCAATTGGAAGAGATATGAATATATCAATAGCACGACTCCACATTCTTCAAATGTTGTTTCCGAAAGGATTGATTTGAAAGTAGATAAAATATGTGTGATAGATTTTTTGAAGAAGTTTAAGGAAGAAATTTATAAATATATGAAGCATTGCATAGATATCGATGGAATTACGTACAATTCAAACAATCTCGTGAAGTGTTTCCACCAGGGATAATTTTTTTTTGTAGTTTATTTTGCAGAGAATTACACATTCGCTGCACAAAAAGAAAAACAGAGTAAATATTATCATTATGATCAAGTCACTATATTTTTCCACCTTCTATATAGACATGTTCAATGGAGTCTTTGTCAGTGTTTCATGGAAATTTGCACATGAGATCTAGATAAAGAAAGTACAAACAAAGCTAATCAAGAAAGGAAAAAAGTTCAATTGGAAGAATGAGAAAATATATTCACACTACTCCAATGAGCTTATGATTGACACATAGATCATGATCACTATGATACAATGAATGAGTAGAATACACTCATATATAGGGAAAAGCATTCCATAATTAAGAAAATCAATCAAGCAGTTAGCTTTCCTTAGGAATGCATGCATGCATAATAGTGATGGTAAAAATAGAAAGTCTAAATAGAACTAGTCAGTTAACTCCCACTGAACTAGTGTGTCGAAAATAGAAATTTATCTCCCCTGAACATCACTACGGAGTAAAAAATGACTTCCGGCTACTAGGCCATTTTAGGTACTCATGTGCAATGCAACTAATGAGCACTGAATAAAATTGAGGAAAGAGGGAAAACCATGTGGGAACAAAACCCCCCCTCAAAAGATAATGTATTAAAAGAAGAAAATGACAGTTGCAAGGAAATTGTGTTCTTCACTATAAGACGATCCCACAAATTATGAAACTTCTGCTCATTGAAAGTCTTCATGAAGATGTAGAAATATTTATGGATCTGATGAATTCCTTTGGCAACCTGTCGGGCCTTGTACTTCTTGATCCTGTGGACCCATCTGCACCCAAAAATATTCCTTTCTGGTGGATGTGGAACCAGATTCTAAGTCCATTTCTGTAGTAGTGAGTCATACTCCTTCTGCATGGCTTCTTGCCATAATGGATTTCCCACAACCCTATTGTAGTTCTATGGATCAGTAGATTGAACCATATAGCAATGCACGGGCATCACAGGTTCTTAAGTTGAAAATACATGAGAAGGCTCCTCATGCTGAGATCGAGTCCTCCTCGAATCCAATGGATTCCCTGCAAGGTTGCCTGCTTCTTGAAGTGTGGTATGTGCCTTCTTGGGCATATTTTGAAGCTTCAGCGTTGTCTTCTTATCTAGATGTACTACATGCTTATTTCCATGTACAGAATCAAAGTGTATGTAATCATATCTAATGTCTGAAACTGGTGGAAGAACAAGAGTATATGCATGTTTCAGTGGAGGTGCATGGAAATTACTCTCCTTATGTGTAAGTAGAATAGAAGAGTCATCGTCAGAAAACTTAGTGAATTTATACAACCTTGACTTGTGATCCACCTCACTAATTGAAATAATGGAATTGTCATGCATGTCAATTACTAAAACTGAATCTAATGTAAATTCAACATTTTTCCCTTTCTGAGTGATATGATAAACTGAGAGCAGATTCATAGAAATATTTGGAACATGTAAAACATTCTCAAAACTTCCATTGTGTATTTTCACTCTCCCTTTTCCTGCTACTGCTACTAGAGTATCATCCCCCATGAGAATAGGGGGTATTGAGCATGGACTCAAGGAATTCCTCTTTCGTTGTCATATGATGGGTTGCACTAGAATCTATAATCCATGAATCAAATGAGGAATTAAAAGCATGATGATTACCTTTCTTAGGAGAAGGATCTTCTTCTTTCTTCTTCTTGACTCCCTCTGGAGTGAAGTTTCCAAGGTTGTTCTGATGAAGTGCATGTGCCATAAGATCGATTTGTTTCTTCATGCATGTGGATTCTTCATGATTCGGTTTATTGCAATAAGTGCACTGCTTTCCCTTCTTCTTCTTCTTGGAATCTGAAGAGTCTTTGGAACCTAAAGAATCATTAAAGGATTTGGAATATCCCTCCTTCCTATTCTATTTGAATGACCCTTTTCCATCCTGCATGGTGAGTGTTGGTCACTATAATTGCTTATTAATTAAAACAATCAAGTGTCATATAAATTGTCAACCTAGGGAAGTCTGTTTATTTCAAAGGCAATCACACACTGTATATGCTCAATCTCAAAAGAAATCCAAAGTTGTAGTAAAAGTTACACTAATCACACTTTTCCTTGAACAAACTGGAGTTCTACCTTCAATTACAGTGAAAGCAATCTATCTATTGCAGAGTTTAAGATTCAAAGGAAAATAATTATCAGAAGAATCCTGGATTACATTAAGAAACAACAAACTAGGAAAAAGGAACCTTTCAGTACGCTGCAAAGAAGGCTAACTATTCTATAACAGAGAACAGGACCCTATTCCCCAAAGTAGGAATCTTTAGCACCTGTCTCTGACTATCACACTTTCATAAACTCATTCTGTAAACAGAATTACCAATCCAAAATGATTAACAACTACCGAAGACGAACCATTCTATAATAGAGGATAGGACCCTATTCCCCAAAGTAGGAATCTTTAGCACCTGTCTCTGACTATCACACTTTCATAAACTCATTATGCAAACAGAATTACCAATCAAAATGATTAACAATTACCTAGGAATGAATTGTATGAAAACGATGTAACAATCAGTGAAAACGGAGTTTCAGCAAAATAGAGTTTTAACAAAGTATAGATAAAAACAATACTAACACACTACAGAAACTAATGGATGAATCTTGTGAAGAAGGTGTGCCCTTTCCTTCTCACAAGATTCCACAGAAATAAAAGGAATTAAGAAGGAATGCTCAGAATTATCCTTTATTCATCTGTCAAATGTGACAAGTTACAATATCCAAAGTGAACACACTCCTTCTCTGTAATTTGCTTCTAGCTAAGCCTTTCGTAATCCCCCCTCTAATGATGATTTCTCCACTATTTAAAGAGGAGAATCCTCTTAATACAATTAAGCATAAAATTACATGTGTACATACAAATCCTATTCTTAATCTAATCTAATCTTCTATGTTGGAATAGGACATTCTGATCTTCCGTAGCAAAATGTTGTTACAGTGGTTGTAATGGTTATGGCTTGAGCTACAGTTGTTGCGGCTGGTGTAACAGCTCCTTTAATTATATTTTGTTGTTACGGTTGTATACTGTTTCAGCATCGCAAATCACAGACTGTTTCATCAACGGTATTTGCGTACTATTTGACTATTTCAGCAACATGGTCTTCAAGTAATGACGATGGTTAATGGTGTTGTCTTAAGGTATAGCTGTTGTAGCTAGTGTAACAACTCCTTCTTGTTACTACTATATGTGAAATGTTGTTTCAGCATCGCAAATCATGGACTGTTTCAGCAACGGGATTTGCATACTGTTTGACTGTTTCAGCAACATGGTCTTCAAGCAGCAATGATATATTAACTGCAGTTTTCAAACTGTTTTAGCAACTATATATTTCCGATTAATGGATAAGTATGAGAGTAATGTAAAATTACATGTAAAATGAATTAAACATACAGCAGAGAGAAGAAACGTTATATACCTTTGGGAAAATGGATTAAGGTGATAATGTAGGCTTAAATATGAGTGGGAAAGGGATGTAATGATAGCAAAAAGTATGAGCAAAAAGGTACATTATAGGGTCCTAACATCCCCCCAACTAAAAAGGTTGCATGTCCTCAGGAAACTTCAATCTGAATCAGAATCCAGATACCAACTCTGAGCATGGAAATTACTTAAGCAGTAGTTGTAGAAGGTAATGTCTATTGGGGCTCTGAATCCTTGAACACGTTGTAGCCTTTGCCAAGCTGCTGCTTCAACCTTCTTGGGCAACTGATGATGAACTTGATACTTCTCTGTTGGCATCCACAGAATGGGAAAATGGAACTGATAACCTATCCAATTTTCAGCACATTGTTGGACACATTTGATGTAACTAGGTACCTGGGAGATTGTTGTCTCAAGAATGGTAGGACTAAAGGGATTGTGCTCCTTCCTTTTCTCAGAAGATTGTTGCCAAAACATATTATTTTCTTTTAGGGCAGAAGTCTCTGTGGATTTAATAAACTGTTGACAATCCTGAAGTATTGTTTCCTGTAGTTGCCTTATGTATTGAGTCATCCCTAGTTTCTTAAAAAATTGGTAATATTTTGCAACAAAGGTGGCAGCGTTCTATGGTTCTGGTCGTATCCAAAGGAGACAATTATCTTCATTATGCTTGGCATCTAGAAAATCATTCTTCCACGTAATATGGTTGGTAAGGAAGGAGACGAGTGCTCGAATCTGGATATCACCAACAAGAGGGTTAAGATTAAGCTGTCTGTTCTCAGGGATGGCCTCATTAGGAAGATATACCTCACATAATAGATGTTGATCAATAGTAGAGGCTTCTGCAAAAGTTTGAACAAAATCTTCTGGTTTGAACACTACATAGGGTCTTCCTTCTTTGATTGATTTAATCTGAAAGAATGTAAGTCGTTCTATAAGGAAAAGAGAGTAATTTGAGGATGGTTTCCTAGAAGCCAACAATTTTTGTACCAAATCAAATATCAGGAGCAATCTTCCTTTTAACTCTTCATTCTTCTTCTTATTGGCACGAAATTCTTTGTGTGTTTGCTCCAAAGCTTCCCAGTTTGAATAGATGTGGTTCAGCCAAAGTAGTTTGTGTTCCTGTAAACTTTTGTCCTGTGTAATAGCAGATTCCTTTTTCCATTTGTCCATTATTACCTGTTCATTCCATGGTTGAGTTTGTGTTTCAACATCGCAAGTGGTAGGCTGAGGTAGGTTCTGAGTGGCTTGTTCCACAAGAGTAGGGGTACTGATCTTGCTAGGAGGGGCAGATTCATCAATAGGCATATTTTGTATTTCAGCATCGTAATTGGTAGGTCACGGTAGAGTCTGAGTGGCTTGTTCCACAAAAGTAGGGGTACTAATCTTGACAGGAGGAGCAGATTCATCAACAGGCAGAGTTTGAAAAACTTTACTAATGAAAACAGGAGCTTCAGATTTAACAGTTGTTGTAGGCTAGGGTTCCTGTATATTAGCTTTGCTTTTTAGAATTTTTGAAGGTCCTACTGGTTCTTGTGTAATAGTAGGGCGTTCCTCTTTTTTAACTGCAAAAGTCGTAGGTGCAGGGGAAGCTACAGGTATTGGGATTTGAACCACTTTGTAGCCTGCTTTATCATAAATATCCCCACATTGGTTGCACATATACGCTCTATACTGATCATCTTTTGTTTTTTTCTCTTCCATGGCCACTACACGAGCTAAGGTATACAAATTAAGTTCCCTGTCATTGGCTTCATTTGCCATTACTGACTCTTCCTTGTAAGCTTCCAGTTCTGATCTTAGAAACTCATTTTCTTGTAAGAGAGAAGCCATTGTTGGTTCTGGTTGTTGATCTGTTATCAGTGTATCAAGAGGGGTGACTAGTTTTTGTGTAACAGTGATAGCCTCAGTAGCTGTTCTTGTGGAGCGGCTACAAAATCAGCAGTTGATTCTTGTGTTTCAACTACTTGATGTAAAGAAAATAGTGTTTCAACATCCTGGGCATGTGATTCTTGAATTTCAGGAATAAAGTCAGCAACTGGTTCTTGTGTTTCAGCTACTGAATGAGTAGTGGGTTCTTGTGTGACAGCTACTGAATGAGTAGCTGGTTCATATGTGTCAGCTACTGTTGCAACACCCTGGGCATCTAATTCTTGTATTTCAGGAATGAAGTCAGCAGCTGGTTCTTGTGTTTTAGCTGTAGTTGATTCTTGTGTAACAACTATAGCTGGTTCTTGAGTTTCAACTACTGAATGAGTAGCTGGTTCTTTTATTTCAGCTACTGAATGAGTAGTTGGTTCTTGTGTGACAACTACTTGATGTAAATAAAATGATGTCACAACACCTTGGGCCTCTGGTTCTTATGTTTCAGTGCCTGCGGGTTGAACAAGTAAAAATTTCAGGATTTGAGAGGGTGGAGGTGTACAAGTTCTTAGTAAAATGGGTTGGGGGTTTAAGGTAGTAGCAATAGTTACTGCTTTGGTTGAAGCCCTCATTCGGTAAAAAGAAAGGAAAGGTAGTAGTTTGCTTCTTCCTTTTGCGAGTGGGTTTTTCCTTAGTGATGGGGCAGGGAGGGTTATCAGGTTTATCTACTTCAAAATCATCGCTAAGGATATGAACAGTAGGGGTAGATGATTCTGGTAAATTGTGGGGTGGACTTGGTATGGTAGGAGGGTTAATTGGATCAATTGGGTCTGCAGGATGATTAATAGGTATTTTTGGAAGGTCAAAAAGGTTTTGTGGTTGCTCTTCATGAGGATTTTCAGGATGTTCAACAGCTTCCTAAGGGTTGATGGGTGGGTTGTTTAGGAGAGGGTTTTGTTGGGTAAAACCCTTTTGGATGAGTAATTGAACGAGACGATGATGAGTGAGGGAAAGGGTGGGATTTTTAGCTTGTTTACAATAATGTGACATATTTCTAAGACATCCGAGTAGATAGTAAGGAATGTTGACCAGTCTAGCATGTCGTAAATGAGATAACAGGACAAAGTCGGACTGGTAAATTACCTGGTATCGGCCTTCACAGATAAGGTAGTGCTTGACAAACTCTGCAACTTTTGGCCAAGGAGGCGACAACGAGCTAAGTCGAACACCTCGGCCTTTAAGCTCAACTTGTTCTCCTGGCAAGAGAAAATCCTACTGGGCATTAAGGATAATGTGTTTGCGACTGAACCAGTAAATGCTAGTGACGGGAAGACCCGAAACTTGTGCTATATCATCCTCTATGACTAGAATCCTAACGCCTTGAACAATAGAATGGTATTGTTGAAGATTCCGAGAAAATTGATGAACCTGTTGTTGATCAAATCCCTGGAGCCTCTAAAAATAACCTAGCCAACCTGCCTGCTGAAAGATTTGGTAGACTTCTAGATACTATTCTAGTAGGGTTGTCATGGCAGGTTCGTATCATATAACATGACCTCCCATATCTATTCAGATCAGTAGAATGCACAGTCAGAGAGTCAAGTAACCACACTCGAACAGAGTAAGTTTTTCAAATGAGGGCATGCAAATGATGGTGAAAAAAAACGAAATGATGGGTAAAAAGAAGTGACGGTAGTCGGTTCATGTGAAATCGTGGCATCACGTTTTGATATTTCTCCCCCCCCAACTATGTCTAAAAATAGTGACTTTAAGTGAATGATAATAATTAATCGGGATTTTCTCATTAGCCATAGTTCAATTGTATTTACATATAAAGTTTACATACCTCATCTTTACCTTTGATTCGTACTTCGAAAAATATAGTGTTTGTCCATAATAGATCTACAGTAACCATGGGAGAGACTTTGAATTTATGAAAGAAATTGTATCAAGGGTTTGTTTAATCATGGGAGAAAGTAGTGAAAGGACAGACTGTATGAAAATAGGATAAGTGAGAGTGAAATAGCTGAAAAAGATATTTTTATTGACAGGAAATGTGGTGTTTCAGCAACATGAAAAGAATGGAAAAATGTTTTTTGAAGAGTGATGTTTTAACAATGGAAAATACTGCTAAAGAAATGGTGTTTCAGCAGCGAGAAAAATGGGGAAAATGTTGCTGAAGAGTGGTGTTTCAACAATGGGAAAATTGAGGAAAAATGTTGTTGAAGAGTGGTGTTTCAGCAATGGGAAAAATGGGAAAAATGTTGCTGAAGAGTGGTGTTTTAGCAATGGGAAAATGGAGAAAAATGTTGTTGAAGAGTGGTGTTTCAGCAATGGTAAAATGAGGAAAAATGTTGCTGAAGAGTGGTGTTTCAACAATGGGAAAAATGGGGAAAAAGTTGTTGAAGAGTGGTGTTTCAGCAATGGGAAAATGGGGAAAAATTTGTTGAAGAGTGGTGTTTCAGCAATGGGAAAATGGAGAAAATGTTGTTGAAGAGTGGTGTTTCAGCAATGAGAAAAAATGGAAAGGAATGAAAATGAAAGGGGAGGAATGAATGGAAAATGAAGATGAATGGATTGAAGAAAGAGGGAGCAATGTTTCACAACATGAAGCTTGGATCTGCTTGTAGTAAGATTGTCCTTTCTTGGTAGGCCTTTTCTGGATCGAGAATCTGCAAAAGAATCAATTGTAACATGTCATTCCTTGACGGGGATTATTAGTAAAAGAAATTTAATCTAATACTAAAGAAATAAAATTCAGAAAAATTAAATGTAATGAGGGGCAGGAGGCTCCTCTAAAAAAAGATAATGTGAATCTGCCACGCATGTGGCCTTAAAATCTTCTTTGGAAATGGGGCATTGGTACAGATGGAACCAATAACCATTCACTAATAACGATGTTTTAGATTCATAAATTGTTAGGAGCCTTATTGTTCCATTGGGGAAAGTAGTATCCACTTCGTAAGGTCCTAGCCATCTTGTACGTAGTGTCCCTTGAAATTCTTTAAACTGAGAATCATACAGTAAAGCCCAATTACCTTTTTGGAATTGATTATGCTTGATGGTTTTATCATGCCATTTTGTTATTTTTTGTTGAATCATAGTTGTCTGGTGAATGGCATCTAGTCTTTTTTCATCCAATTCATTAAGCTGTTGCAACCTGGTTGTTTGTGCATCAGTCAAATCAAGGTTAATAGCTAAAGCAATCCTTAAGGTTTTGATTTCAAATTCTACAGGAAAGACAACACTTTTTCCATAAACTAATTCATAGGGGGAGAATTTTGTAGTATTTCTCCAGGTAGTTATGTAAGCCCATAATGCTTCAGGGAGCCTTTGAGACCAATTATTTTTGTTTTCTTCATTGTTTTTGTGAGAATGGCTTCTATTACTTTATTTTTTCTTTCTACCTGTCCATTGGCTTGGGGGTGGTATGGTGTAGTCACTCTATGATGAATATGATATTTTCGAAGGATGGATTTAAAACCATGAGAAGTGAAAGGAGGTACTACATCTATGACTAATTATCTAGGCACTCCAAATTTGATAAAGATATCTTCAAATAAAAAATCTAGAACAACTTCTTCAGTAGCTCTATGGAGTGCTTTAGCCTCCACCC